>JAQFXT010001346.1:0-18396 GCA_034683725.1 Strigamia crassipes | reverse complement strand
TGTAGTTTCCTTTAGCGTTCGTTCATTTAATTTTGTAGTTTCCTTTAGCGTTCGTTCATTTAATTTTGTAGTTTCCTTTAGCGTTCGTTCATTTAATTTTGTAGTTTCCTAGTCTCGTCATTGTTTAGTTTGCCTTTTTCTATTTTAAAGGTACAATCACCGGACAACTGCTTTTCATCTATAAGTCCATTTATGTAATTTTTAGACTGTCTTATTTGTAAATATTTTGCATTTATTATGTTAAAAATTCATTTTTAAGCTATGTCCATTAATGTAATTTATGAATCATTCATTGAATAAAGTTTTTTTGAATCTCATTTTTTTTTATTATAAACCAAAATTCTTTAATACACCGTCTCCATCGCCAATTTTATAAAAAAGACTTAGCATTTTTAATATATATAGATGCGTAGCAAGTGGATGAGAAAGGAAAAAAAGAAAGGAAAGAAAAAAAGAAAGGAAAGAAAAAAAGAAAGGAAAGAAAAAAAGAAAGGAAAGAAAAAAAGAAAGGAAAGAAAAAAAGAAAGGAAAGAAAAAGAACAAACTAAAGAAAAAAATTTAAAAAAAGAAACAAAAGAGAACAAAATGCTACATTATATTTAAACAACAAAAATGCGTAAAGTTGCTTCCAGTCTCCTCAATTCGCCAGGCGCAGTCGCTCGCACGTCTACAAAATGTCGGAACACGCCACGTAGAATATTTCTAGAAAGAAACAAATAAAATAATTTAGACCAAATTAAAACACACGCCTTAACCGACGTGACCAACCAAAGCTCGAAATAAAAGCCACTACAACGCACTACGAACAAAACGAAATGGACAACTCACCACGAACGTTGAATCCGCTTTCGTGCACGTCTGCCTGAAAAGAACAAAAAGAAAACAAAATATCACCTTCAATTTTTGACATTTTTGAATTTTGAATATTTAATGAGCATGCGCGATACTCATCCCGCACGCTCATTAAATATTCAAAATTCTACAACACACAAAACAAATAGAAGTAAAATTTTAAACAAAATCTCGAATCGCTCATTAAATATTCAAAATCTACAACACAAAACAAACAAAGTAAAATTTAAAACAAAATCTCGAATATAAAATGACAGTTTACCTTCCTTCGTTCGCTTCTGTCTCGTTGCTAGTGCTCTCCGTCACTACACGGCCGTTGTCGTTGTCTTTGTCTTTATACCGGAAACGAACGCAACACTTTGACGTCATCCAAAATCGAGAGACTGTAGTGGCGCGTCGCGGCAATAGTCGACACTATTTTTTTAAATCACAAAAACGGTTATTTACGTATTTATTAAATTATTTCTCCCGAATATCTTTCGCCCATCTAACGTTAGTATCGTTATTAGTACGCGTCAAAATCAACAAACAAATTCGTTCTAAAAACGAATTTAAAATCGTATTAAATTTCCCACAAACAGCGCTGGCGCCATCTCGAGGTATTACTAGAAACTTGAAAAATTGCAACAAAACCCGCTAGATGGCACTAAAATCCGATACAAATCCCTCGCTATAGATCGTTAGACATTTTAAATCTGAAAATAAATGCTGATAAATGACTCAAATGTTTCGTAAATAAAAGGTTTAAATTTATACTTTGTTTTTTTTAAATTGCGCTAAAATGTGAAGATAAAAATGAATTATTTTTATTATGAAAGATATTATTTCTTTAAAAAAATCTAAAAAAAAAATCACATCCAATTTAGAAAAGTTTCCTTCGGCAAAAAAATATCCAAAATACAACAGTGTGGAAAAAGCACCGCTGTTTTTTAACTCGAAAATAAAAAATAAAAATGTTCACTATAAACGGATAAAACGTCTTTATCCACGACCTACTACCATCTGGCGGCGATTTGAAACACCAAAACAACGAAATAATGGCGCCGAAATGTAATATTTCGTCGTTATTAAAAATGGAATAAAATGCTTTTCAACGTAAAAACGAGCGAATTAAACGTGCATTTTAACAATATATTTTATAACAATTGCAGTAATCGCATTAATTTTCCTTACCCGTTAGTTTTTTGCAGTTTCAATTCGTGCGGAGGACGAATGGCGAGCTGGACGAGTCAATACGGGCCAATAACGTGCGGATCACGACGATCTCGCATCGGGATAAGCAGATCCTGGACGTTTTCTTAACCTTTAAAAAAATAAATAATCACAATTGTTTATACCAATAATTATTTATACAGTTTTACAATAAAATACAAATATATTTTTTTAATTTTAATAATTTCAGAATCATGAACAATCAATCAGTTATGGCTTCGTGGAACCCAACAGGTAGACCCACGCAGTTATAAGTTCTCGCAATTCTCGATGACTTAATCATAAAATATATTGTTTTATTGTTTTCATTTCACAATTAACAACGCACAATTTCACTGAAATTTTTACATCGCACCGACCAAAGATTATCCTTTTCGAAATTTAAAAAAATTAGATTAAAACTTTGAAATGCCACCACCGGGTAAAGTTCTAACAAACGTGTAAAGACTTTTTGTTTTGTTTTGTTTTATTTTATTTATCATTCGCAGTCGACGTGGCACGCAGGAAAACAAAAACGGCGTTGACATTTCGATTCACCGACACTGGGCTCCAGTCACTCGTCGATATTCGACTCGTTGATCGTGTTTGGCCGATGCTAGAAAAATTATCATTAACAGATTGTTCAATTCACAAATGACGATGAAGAGTGGGGGCTAATGTTTTATTGGAAAAAATCTTATTGCTGCAATGTGTAAGTTTAGGAAGATTGTGCCTCGTTGATAGTCATTTCGAAAGTCGTTGAATCGAATGCGCTACAACGTCTGAAATGTTTAGCAAATGTTTAGCAATTGCAAAATGCGACTTTGAAGTGTTGAAAGTGCAAAATTTAATTAATGAGTTGTTGTCGCACGATTTCAACCATTTTGACTTTGTTGCTATTAAACAACTCGGATGCGCAGTTCCAACGTGCATTTTTTGACTTTATGCAATTCAATTCTTTTAAAAAATAAACTTCGATGTAAAAAATAAAATCTGAATAATGTATACCGTATTCGTTACAAAAATCATTATTATCGTACTACCCGAACAAAAATCGAACGAACGTCTAAAAAATGTTTAATCGCTTTAAGCACTCACAAACACGAAGGCCGGAGTGACGAATCCAAATTCTCGCCACACGTTGATCCGTTGAGTAAAAATGTCGACATTCGTCGATGAAATCGCGGCGAGATCCTTTACAACCGACGATGCACGTGGCAAATTCCTTTCACGCAATGTTTGCGACACGGATGCAATTCCGTCAGTCGTTTGACGCAGCTCGTCCCCGCGTAATCGGGCGGACAACTGCAAAAAAATTAATCAAATTAAATTAAATTACATTAAATTAAATTTAATTAAATTTAAGAAAAATTAACGTACCGGCACGAATAATTAGTGATGAAATACGACACCTCGAAGGTCCAAAACGAAACGAAATTTCAGATCCATCATCTACTTCGATCATCTACGCCCAATTCGAGGGAATTTTCGCCAACGACTAAAGAGTCGTAATCCGCATCCATCCGGTGGTACACCACTTTAGAATTTGCAGCAAACGTAAAGCGTATTAGTAAAAGGTTTCTTAAATATAAAACCGTCACGAAATGGCTTTTTTTTTTAAGAACAATTGTGAAAAAGTAATGAATACCTAATGAGCAATTTTAGGTGACGATCTTGTCTCCGGCCATTTTACGTGCGTCACTTCCGGAAAATTTTACTCACGAACGTAACGCTTTGACGTCATCCAAAATAACGAGACTGTAGTGGCGCGTTGCGGCAATTGTCGACACTATTTTTAAAAATCACAAAAACGATTATTTATTTATTTATTAAATTATTTCTCTCGAATATCTTTTACCCATCTAACGTTAGTATCGTTATGAGTACGCATCAAAATCTACAAACAAATTCGTTTTAAAATCGAATTTAAAATCATATAAAATTTTCCACAAACAGCGCTGGCGCCATCTCGAGTTATTACATAAAAAATTTAAAAATTGTAATAAAATCCGCTAGATAGCACTAAAATCCAATACAAACCCCTCATTATAGATCATTAGACATTTTAAATCTAAAAATAAATGCAGATAAATGACTCAAATGGCTTGTATACAACTGGTTTGAATTTGAATTTTGTTTTTTAAAAATTCCACTAAAATATTTTTTTTTTTTTTTAAATCTGAAAAAAATCACATGATACAATCTGATGAGATTGTGTACAAACCACAAATCAACTAAAGTCCACAGACATCTAATCATAGGTTTGAGAAACACACATTACATTACATGTCTCCAGAAAACAGAAACCATTCAATACTCACTTTAAACAAAATGTTGTAGAAACAAAATTTATCTCTATTTCTCACCAAGATTAACAACATTGTATAATTTATCTCACAAGTTTGAACCTATTATTCTTTTTCACCACAAAGATAATTTGAACACATGGCTTACACATCTGTAAGTAATTTTTTTTTGTAAATTATTTATCAAGGAATTTTTATTTTTTTAATATAATGTTACTTTGTGAATTATTTATCAAGGAATTTTTATTCTTTTATTCCTATAGTGCTACAATGTTCATCATTTCAATGATTCAACCATGCAATGTGCTTTTGTTAAGAATAATTCAGATTGTCAACATGTGGATGGCTTCATAAATTACACACAATTTGTTTACTGTTATTTCTCTTCAATTTATCCCCCAGTGGCAATTTCTGTAAGTAAAAATTAAATTTTCAAATTTTTAATTGTAACTTTAAATTTATTTAAAAGTTTATTTGGCTGATTTTAATATTTATTACTGTGGGCAGAACTGCAGATGATTTGTAAGTTAATTTAAAAAAAAAAAAAAAAAAAAAAATCTAATTTACTTAATGCATTGCAATTTCCAGCTTCTGTCCAGCCTTGGATGTAATTGCCAAATGTTTCAAACTATCTCACAATGTTGCAGTATCCTTGTTATTAAATTTCATACATTTTTCCAACTGCCAATAAGAATTCTTTAACACAAAGCTAGGGTGTGACATTTCTTGCATTTGGCAATGGAGCTCCTGACATTTTCTCATCTCTTGCTGGAATTACCCAACTGAGACCAGGGTTGGTCATTGGGGCCCTTTTTGGTACAAATATCCACCAAATATTTACTTTACATTAAAACTGTATTGTTCATTTTTTTTCAGGTGCAGGTATTTTTGTCACTACAATTGTAGCTGGTAGCATCATTCTTGTAGCCCCATTTGATATGATGCAAAGACCATTTTTGAGAGATATAATATTTTATCTGTTTGCTGTATTTTGGACTTTCAATTTATTTTACACAGGAAAAATAACTCTCATACATTCCATAGGTAATACACAGATAAAATGATTAAATCACTATCCAATCAAATCAAATCCAATTTGAAATAAACAGGTTTCATTTTACTCTACATAATCTACCTGATTATTGTATTACTGGGTCATTATGTTTACCAGAAATGGTTAAAACCAAGTATGGCAGAACACTAAAAAAAAATAATTAATTGCATACTCTTAAATACTTTGTTTCTTGTAGGCACATTGTTACATTTGAGTAAAACCAACTCAATTGTGATCACTGTGGCCACTCCAGAAGGAAGTCTTCTTTGTCAAGATCAAGAGAAAGAACCAGAACAATATTTTTGGAGAAGAAGATCCTCAGTGAGGCTACATTCAACCGGTTAAAAAATTTATGGACATTCTCTTGTCCTTCTATGACCAATCATTTGTCATTATTTCCAAATTTTAGGCACTGTTTCTCGAAGTAATTCACTGTGTTCAATTAATTCCCTAGGCTCAAGCAATGCCGGTAAAGTTTTTCGTTAAACCGGCAAGGCCCTGCACTAAGCGGTTGTTGGCATTCCCAATAGCAATGACTTTCACACACAGTATGCACTGGGCCCCATGAAGCCACAAGGACCATTAAATCTCCCCAAAAAAAAATTTCAAAACTACTATTAAAAAAATTGATTTGGACAAAATTTTGAATTAGGGCCCTAAAAATAAGATCGTACCGTTTATTCGACGGTCATTTATTCGCTAGTAAACCTGACCTAACCTGACCTAACTTGACCTAAACGTAACTCATATGACCAAAATACAATTCATTCCTGGCGAATAAATGATCGTCGAATAAATGAATGGACACTCTAAAAATGGCTTCAGCAAGGTCCCTAAGGCAGTATGAGTTTATGTACTGTTTTGATTTACATGTGCAAGGCCCTTATGTAGTGTTATAATAGAAAAAGTGGCAGTAAATTGGACTTTGCTTGTGAATACCACATTCAATAGTGCTCTGCCAGTTTTGTAGATTTATCAGAAATGTTTCTATGCTTCATTTTGTAACATATTCAACAGATGAATCATCAAATTCATCAGTTGTGAGTGACCATCAAACAATTCCTGCAGTCCCAACCACTAAAACTCTGGGTAATCCATTTTATTTATTTATTTGTTAAAAAATTAATTAAAATTTTTTCTTTTAGTTATTCCTAAAGTAGCCAATAAGAGTGAACACACACCATTACTTGCAGACTGCATAGAATACCAGAAGGAATCAAAAAGATTTGTAATGACCGCCTTGCCGATAGATTTTGACTTGTGGCCAAATTTGCAATTCTGGCAGAAATGTCTGCGCATAATAGCAGTAAGACACAACCACATCAGTGGCAAAGCTACAAATCTTGGGCTCCTGTGAAAAAAGTGAAAAAAGTGGAATTTCCCATAAGCCTGATCTATCCAGATTTCTCAGTACTAAATTTGTTCCCTGTTCCACATCAACCCAACTTGCACACAGACCCATTGATTTCTTTCTATGCCACTGACCTCATCCAATCAAAAATATTAATTCCAATCTTCTATATTTTAGTTCCCATTTGTAATGATATTGAAGCTCACAATTCCAGTTGTGGACCATGACAAACCCATCAACAACTGGTGCAGATCACTAACTATTACAAATATTTTGATCATGCCTGTATTTTTTTCTTTTGCTTTTGGATGTAAGATGTTGTTGCATTATTTCAACACTTTTTATTTAATTTTGCTTCTAGTTCTAAAACTTTCTTTTCTCTATTAGATGGCACATATTATATTGGTGAAGTCTTCCCTCTCTCACTTTTACTAGTCATAATCAGTGTGGTATTGTCTATACTTACCTTTGCAACATCTTGTAACAATCATCCTCCAGTTTACCATGTATTGTTTGCTTTTGTTGGATTTGTTTCATCTGTGATTTGGATATATTTTTTATCTAATGAAATTGTTAGTGTACTCAAAGTAAGGTTAATAGTTTTTTTTTTCTATATGTTACCTTCATTAGCAAAGAATAACTGTTGTATGGTGTTTTTAGATGGTTGGTGTGGTGATGCATTTGAGCGACGTAATATTAGGCCTAACTATATTGGCATGGGGAAACAGCCTACCTGGTAAATTAAAAAAATTATCGAGTAATTTATCATGTTTAGTTAATTTTAAATGTTTTACTTTAGATTTTGTGGCTGATGTGAGTCTTGCAAAACAAAATCTACCGCGGATGGGGATGTCTGGTTGTTTCGGCGGGCCATTATTCAGTAAGTTATAAAATCCCAGTTCAGTTGTGTACGCAATCAATACATAATCTGTATTTAAAATTGGACTGGAATAAGTGCACTTTTATCAATAACTATGTACTTCTTTTTAAAAACAGATTTATTAATTGGCATTGGAATTTCCTTTACAATTCTTATTTTAAAATCTGAAAATCACATCGTTCTAGTAAGTATAAACATATTTTTAAAATTAATTATAAGTTTGACCCACAAAGAAGTTCGCGCTATCGCCGTGGGAGCGCTGCGAACACTACGGCCATGTTTGATTCTAATAACTTTGTTTCTAGCTTAAATACGCCAAATCAACATCAATATTAACAATTTTCTTACTATTAAGTCTCATTTCTTCATTGCTAATTGTACCCATTATGGGTTTCTACACCTACAGATCCTACGGCTTTTATTTAATTTCATTGTATTTATTATTTCTAGTTCTGTCTGTACTAAATGAAATGAGAGTTTTGTAAATAAAAATTGACACGTTTTTAATACAATAAATTAATATATACAACAAAATATTGGTTAATTTGAATTAATATAAAAATTAGTGGTTTTTAAAACACCTCAAACTCGTGCATCATAGCACAGACAATAAACAACAAATATAAACATATCAAATACATTCCGTAGAATTTATGAGTTCGGAACTGCATAAGCGGGAAGATGATGAGTGCCGATAGGAGACTTGCGCACAAAAATGCGCAGAACACCGTCGTCATTTTGCCATACGTGATCTATTTATATAAAAACAAATTTTTTTTTTAATTTTTTTTAAAAATAATTGGTTTAACTAATAATTTGAATAATTACATCGATAAATTGGTTTTCGCCTTCAGCTGTAGCTATTGTGAAGGAAATTCCCATGCCGAGTAAAACAACTGAAACCAAAATGGCAGCCATCAGCGCCAGGCTCGCTCTGACGGCAACTAATCAAACTAAATCAAAACTCGTTTTTACTTATCAAGGGTCCACCAAAGCAGGCAGAAATGCCCATTTGTGGGTAACCAGACTTGGCAACGGTCACATCAGCTATAAAATCTATAAATAAATAAAAAAGGCATAAATTACTTAGTATTATTATATTTTTCCGATTTTATACCTGGAATTCCATTTCCCCATGACAAAATCGTTAAGCCTAATATTTCATCACTCAAATTCATAATTTTTCCGAACGTCTAAAAATAAAAATAAAATAAAAATCACATTTAAAACACTAAAATAAATTCAAAATTACCGTTAGCAAACTGACTATAGCCTTCGCAATGAAAAACATCCATCCGACCGATCCAATGAAACCTAAAAATGCCCAAAACTGCACAAAAACACACCCAACCGGTCAATTACATTAATAGACACGGAAAACTTCAACAAACTACCACTAGAAATCGCGGCGGGACATTATTAACGGTAAACGTCAACGTAACGATCGAAAAAACTAAACCGATCACGAAAATCAACATCCACGGCTGAATCCAGTCATAAATCGGCGTACTAAGCTCTAATATAAAAATAAAAAAACCCATAAATAAACCAAAAACCCAACAAAATAAATCAAATTACGTCCGGATGCAAAAAGACAAAACAATGGCGTCGCAGTGCAATGAAGCGCGTACAGAGGGCGACACCAGTTATGAATCCGATGTTCCTCGCACGTCACAATAGGAATAGTTAACTTCAATAACAACACAATGGGTGCCTAAAAACAACGATTTAATCAATAAAACCGATTGATATTTCTAATTCAACTTATTCTACCCTTAAAGTCTGCAGCAGTTTATTCCACCATTTTGAAACGGGCCATAAATGGTAATTAACGGGACAAATACCGTAAAGAAAAAGCATAAAAGTCCCGGGTGTTATAACATGCGTCGCTTCGTGGTTCCGTAACACTAAAATACGAAATAAAAAAAAATTAATAAATGAAAAAAAAAAATTAATTTGATTTTTTTTTTGCCAGTTTCGTTCATGGAGCTCGTTAAGGGCCCGCGATGGCCATCGATTTCGGGGTTTTCGTCTTCATCTTCGAGGAAAAGGTCGAAATCGTCCAATAAATTGGTGATCATGTGATGATCGCCGCATACTAGAACGTTAATTGTGATTATTTGAGTGGGGGATGATGGGAAATTCGATTTACCGGAATCCCAGTGTCTTAGTATGGGTGGAACGACCCACGGAGCAATTTCTTGGGAGTTGAATTTTTCGTTGTCGCTTTCCGCCACTTGGGGGTTTGGTACTAGTGGACTCGTTTCGAGGACGGTTGTGTTTGGGGAAGCGATTGTGGATGGTGGGACTGTCGGGACGTGGTCCAATAATGTTGCTTGTTCTTTGACTGTGGTTTTAAAATGAGTTTTTCGTTAAAAGAAATTGGTTTTGTTATGGAAAATTTACCTTTTAAGTATTTTTGGTACACGTGATGTGCTATCAGCACGTAGGCCGTGTACAGCAGATAAACACCGATGAAACCTGGAAGGAAAATTAATTAAATGGATTTTTTTTTTTTTGAAGAAAAATTGAATTGAAATTGATTTTGTGCAGAAAAATTAAATTGAAAGATTTAATGCAGAAAAATTAAATTAAAACAGAATTTCCGCAAAAAAATAAAATTAAAATTGAATTTCTGCAAAAAAATTAAATTAATAAAGAATTTTTGCAGAAAAATTGAGTTAAATTCGAATTTCTGCAGAAAAACTAAATTAAAATAGAATTTCTGCAGAAAAATTGCATCAAAATCGACTTTATGCAGAAAAATTGAATTAAAATCGATTTTATTCAGAAAAAATGAATGAAAATCGAATTTCTGCAGAAAAATTGAATCAAAATCGCATTTCTGCAGAAAAATTGAATCAAAATCGATTTTATGCAGAAAAATTAAATTAAAATTGAATTAAAATTGAATCAAAATCAATCTTATGCACAAAAATGAATCAAAACGAATTTCTGCTGAAAATCTAATTAAAATCGCATTTTTTCTGCAGAAAAATTGAATTAAAATTGAATCAAAATCGATTTTATGCAGAAAAATTAAATTAAAATTGAATTAAAATTGAATCAAAATCAATCTTATGCACAAAAATGAATCAAAATTGAATTTCTGCTGAAAATCTAATTAAAATCGCATTTCTGCAGAAAAATTGAATTAAAATTGAATCAAAATCGATTTATGCAGAAAATTATCATTTAATTTACTCAGAGCCATTGGCAGCGTGATTTTCTTATAATACAAGCAGACATAAGTCCAGAATGCGACCACGGTGAAGAAAATAACATCTCTCAAAAACGGTTTTTCGACCATTTGAAATGGCGGCATAATCAGCATAATCGTTCCCGCTACGACGCAAGTAAGAAACATGGCGCTTCCTACAAACAAAAAATTAATTAATATGTAATTTTTCTTTTTCAAATTATATTTTAGTGTAAAATACCGAATAATCCAGCTATAACCAAATTGGATCGCTGCACTTTAGCACCGGCAACTGATGAAAATATTTCCGGAGCGCCGTTGCCAAAAGCTAGAAAAGTCACGCCCTAATATTTCATTAAAAAAACTATAAATAAAAATTCATTAATTAATTTAATCAATTTCAAGGATACAGCCACATTCTGTGACAAAGTCAGCGTCTTTGAAATAAATTCCAAACATGGACAAAAACTAAAAAACCAAAAAAAATTATTAAAATTTCCAAAATTTTCAAAATGGCGGCGTACAAATGATCCACAACGGTTCCGATGGTAACAAACAAGACGATAAGCCATCCGAGCTGTTTTAATGAGTAAAATAGTGAGATTTACTGATTAAAAATAAATAAATATGTAAACTTACATATATTATTAATCCTAGAGCCGAGAAATTGTTGTTGAAGTCGCAATAAATGAAGAGAAGTTGCCGGACCAGCGCCGTAGCATTTTCGCCATCGACGGCGCATTCTTCCGTTGTTTTGAAATACGTCGGGGCATTTCTCAGCACATGTTCGTTCCCGGACTCCATGTGGCCCAAAATGAGCCGAGCACACTCAATCGACTCATTTGTTTACTTTTTATCACGTGGAATATGCAAATGATGAACATCTGTTCAAAAAATTATTAAAAATTTAAAAAAAATCGACATTTTAAAGTTAAAAATTAAAATTGTTTAATAAATCGATTAAAAATTGTTGTTTTTTCGGTTTAAATTGTGCGATTTTTAACCAAAATAAGTATTTTAAATGTGGTTTTAAATTTGCATAGATGACGTCATGTTTGCGATTTTTTATTTCCTTTCGTTTTCATTACGGGAGAGATTTGTTTTGCACGGGATAAAACCATGTTAGACTTGTGCACCGCTTCGATTAATTATTCCGAGGTGGATTGTCGATTTTTAAGGAAAATTGTTATAAATTTTAATCGATTTTGTTGGTTTTTCTGCAGGTTTTCAGCAATGTAACAACGACTTCTTGTCATGCTTGTTTAAGAAGTGAAAATCTAGCTTTTCTACATGATAACATCAGTCATCATGCGAGCGAAAACTATCTCAATTACACAAGCATTGTGTTTTGCAATGGACAATTGAATCCATTAGGAATATGCTTCAGTGTGAGTTTATTGTCAAATTGTTGAATTTATCGTTAAGTAATAGAGAAACACTTTAATTCACAGTTGACCTGGTTGGCAATATTGTTTGTGACGTTGGCCACAACTGCTGACGAATTGTACGTAAAAATGATCAAAAAATGACTATAAACGACTAAAAATAATCAAAAACGACTAAAAACGACTAAAAATAATTTAAAAATGACTAAAAACAACTAAAAACAATCAAAAACGACTAGAAATGACCAAAAACGACTAAAAACAATCAAAAAACGACTAAAAACGACTAAAAATAATCAAAAAATGACTAAAAACGACTCAAAATAATCAAAAAATGACTAAAAACGACTCAAAATAATCAAAATATGAGTAAAAACGACTCAAAATAATCAAAATATAACTAAAGGCGACTAATAATCAAAAAATCACTAAAATTTATCAAAAAATGAGTAAAAACGACTAAAAATAATCAAAATTTTTTTAATTTTATTTCTAGTTTCTGCCCATCTTTGGAAATCATCGCCAAATCGTTGAAGTTTTCCCAAAATGTTGCCGTATGTTTGTAAATGTTGCATTGTTCGACCTATTTTACAGTCAGTATTTCAGGGCGTGACTTTGTTAGCTTTTGGTAACGGCGCTCCGGAGATCTTTGCGTCTTTTGCAGGCGCCAACAAAGCTAGATCTCATCTAGTTATTAGTTATTTGATAGGTGTGGAAGATTAGTTTTAATTAAAATGAATAGTGTATTTTTTTAAATATTTTATTTTCCAGGAAGTGGTATTTTTCTAACATGCATAGTTGCTGGAACTATAGTTTTAGTTACGCCATTCAAAATGGTGGAATTGCCGTTTTTAAGAGACGTGATATTTTACTTAATTGCAACGTTCTGGACGTTTTGGGTGCTGTGGCAAGGCGTAATTACTATTTATCACGCTTTAGGTATTCATTTTGAATGAAATATAATTTAAAATCAAAAGAAAAATGAAGAAAATGAATTTTATTTTTTAGGGTTTATCGCCATCTACCTTTCGTATTTGACAACAGTTTTAATAGCGCATCATTTGCATAGAAAATGGTTCCCAAATTGTAACGATGAAAAGTGATAAATTTATTTATTTTAAATTGAAATTTGGTTTTTTTTTTTTAAGCTTCTCAGATGACAGCGAGGGTGGTTCCAGCGATAAGATACGACCCTGAACGTGGGATTCAACCGGATTCAATAACTGTGTCAAAAACTAGAAGTTTTCAGTTGACTGGAGACGAAATAGCTCCGTGGGGATTGCCGCCATTTATCAAACATTGGTCGTCCGATGATTTCGGTATTAAAATAAATACGAATTGTTTTATAAATTGATACAAATTAACATTTTTTATTTCAGAAAGTAGAATAAATTCGGCAAATATTCAACCAATTACCGAAGAATCTTACGAAAAAACAGTTTCGATCAGAGGTAGCAGTTTAGAGAAATTTCCACTAGAGTGCGACAGCATCGTCGCTCGCTCTAGTGCGAGTTTCTCGAAACTAATAAAAGCAATTAACTTTTATTTTATTTTTAGCGACTGTACATTGTGAATATTGTTTCGAACAAAGAGGAGAAACGACTTTTGGTAGACGAGTTTTGAATTGGTATAATCGGATGTTGGTTTCGTTAATTCGAGAACTTTGTCCTGTGGATTATTTGACTTGGAACAAGCGAACATCGTGCGGCAAATGTTTCCAAATTCTCAAAGTAAATAAAATCTAAAAATCCCTAATTTTACGATTTAATTGTTGTTTTACAAACAGATTCCGGTTAATATCGTATTAAAATTCACCGTACCTGTTGTGATTCGTTGGTGCCAACCGCTAAACGCGCTTCACTGCATTACTAGCCCCATGTTTTTCATTTTTGTCATAGGATGTGAGGAATAAAAAGCTAATTCCAGTATAGTTGTGAATGGAAATTCCGTGATCAAACACGCATACTTTAATTCACAACTGTACTAGTATTTGAAATATAGCAATTTGTTAAGCTTTTTATAAAATTTCTAGATGGGAATTATCGCATTTACCAAGTAATTCCTGTTTGGACATTAGTTTTTGGCATTGGATTAGTTTTAATGATCAGTGTATTCGTAACATCCAAGTGGGAAGAACCCCCACGGTATCACATGGTAACGAAATCAAATTTCCCGCCGTTTCATTTTCAAATTGAAATTGTTAAATTTTCAGGTTTTTGCTGTTTTGGGGTTCGTTAGCTCGATTGTTTGGGTGTATATCATCGCTAATGAAATAGTTGGGTTGTTAATTGTAAGTTTAATCCAGTTTAATGACTGAAATGTTAATTAATGTTTGTTTGTTTGAAAGGCGTTGGGAGTAGTTTTTAATATCAGCGACTCCATCTTGGGTCTCACTGTTCTCGCGTGGGGCAACAGTATAAATGGTGATAAAATATGAATTTGAGTTTAATTTTTTTTTTATTGGTAATTCATACGTTTAAATTTAAAAAAATAATAGATGTTGTGTCGGATGTTTCGATTGCTAGAGACGGATACCCCGAAATGGGAATCTCGGCGTGTTTCGGCGGACCGTTGTTCAGTACGGCATTTCAGACAAGATGGCGGTCAAAATGGCGGTCAGATTCAAATTTCAATTTGAGTATTTTTAATTTGATTTTTCAGATTTATTAATGGGATTAGGAGTCACTTTCACAACGGCAATTTACAATTCACAAACTAAAGTGTTTAAGGTATATATAAAACAAAATTTCACGATTTAATCAAACATTTATTGATTTTTTTCTTCTAGATAATATTTGGACAGACAACTAAAATCCTCATAGGTTTTCTATTTGCGAGCCTCATTTCCTCCCTGGTGATCATTCCGTGCGTGAAATTCGACCTAAAACGTTGGTACGGCCTGTATTTATACAGTTTATACGCGATTTTCCTAGTGGTAATAACTATCAACGAATGTGGGTTATTTTCAAACATTTAAAAACATATTTACACGTAATTAACATCTGTTAACGAGTTTTTATATTAATTTATACAATTTATGGAATGAAATTTCTAGTATTTTACATTTTTTTCGTGTCTATTAAAAAGTACACAATCATAACTGCCAAAGCAAAGCATCTTGTCAGCTCTCGCTGTTCAAACTGATGGACGACAAGTCCTGACACAGTTTAGAGTCGCTCATATCGTCTGCCAAAGCTTCGAGAATATCCAGGAGCAAATCCCGGCTCAAATTCCTGAATTTCGGCAACCGGGCCACCTAAAACAAACAAAAAAAATTAAAATCCACGAAAAAAATGGATAAAAAATGGATAAAAACAAACAAAAAGACGATAATAACCTTAGTGTAATGATGAACGATTAAATTCAACGCGTGTTTCTTCATATCCTGCGCTTGAATCCGATCAGCGGCCTCCAATATCTGAATCACGTTCTCAAACGTGACGTTCATCTCGAGATTCTGCTTGCAAAAAGCCTGCAACCGGTTATTAGTAAAACCGTAAAAATATGGCGCCGAAAACAAATATAAAGAATCTTCCGGCGGCATGTCCACATCGCCGTAATAAATATATCGCAGCAACGTATCGAACGATTGACGCGACGGAATCATCTCTCCAATCGCGATCTAAAAAATAAAAATTTAAAATTTAAAAAAAAATAAAAAATGGCGTCAATGACAATTTTTAGTTCCACTTTTTACCACCACGCTGTTGTCTTCGGGCATGAAGGAGCGAAACATGGCCTCGAAATAGCTGCAACGAGCGGCTAAAATAGCTTTATGCGATGGTATGAGAACACCGTCGAGTTTGAGCGTTATGTCGCAGAATTCTTTGCCGATCGATTTCAATAATTGTTCCATGTCTTGCTCGAGAGTCGTGCCGGACGCGTCGACGACGGGCTCCGAGAGCGGCCGGATTTGGGGCATTTGGCGCCTGCGAATGATCTCCACCATCAGGGGTTGGTCGAGGGTTTCGAACTCTTTGCTCATGACTATTTGGTTGTAGTTGCTTTCTTTGACGATGAATTTTAGGCAGAATTCCTTGATGAACTCGAGTTTGAGTAGCGAAGCGTTTTTCAGCGCGACGAGCACGTTTTTGTGGTTGATTGACGTTTCGAGGTATTGGATGCACAGTTGCTCCAAACGTCGCATGTGGAACTAGAAAAATTATGACAAAATTTAATTTAATTTAATTTAATTTAATTTAATTTAATGCGTCCAACCATGAGTGCGAGTCGATAAACGTCCATCATGAGTAGAATAACATTGTTGCTGAACGGATCTTTGCCTATTATTGAAAAAAATTGTTTTTATTGATTTTTTTTTATTATTGATTTTTTTTTTATTATTGATTTTTTTTTTTTTTTTTTTTTTTGTTACTTTTTCTTGTGGGGTCGATGCGGTCCGTGTAAATGTAATTTAGGACCATTTCGAACGCTTCTGGGTTAGCATCGGGGAGTTTTACTTCTAGCATCGACAACGCTTGAGTTTCGCTGTTTTCGTCGTAGCATTCCTGGATAAACAACTCGTTAGTGTTTTGTTTTTTAAGTGTTAATTTGATTTGTGAATATTAAATCAGCGCTGGAGCAAGGTCAGCGAAAGCCGCAACCTCAATTTTCCGACTAAAAAGGCATTTTTATAACTTAAAAAATAATAATTTAGGTTCATAAAAATGCATTTTTGCACATAAAAATCTATTTTTGCACATAAAAATCTATTTTTGCACATAAAAACATAATTTTAGTGTCTAAAAATTTTTGCACATAAAAATCTATTTTAGTGCATAAAAAAAACAATTTTAGTGCCTAAAAATTGCATTTTTGCACATAAAAATCTATTTTTGCACATAAAAATCCATTTTTGCACACAAAAAACAATTTTAGTGCCTAAAAATTGCATTTTTGCACATAAAAATCTATTTTTGCACATAAAAATCCATTTTTGCACACAAAAAACAATTTTAGTGCCTAAAAAATGCAGTTTTGCACGTAAAAAGTCAATTTTCGTGCATTACACTAATTTTGCACATAAAAATCAAATTTTTGTGGTTATAAATGCATATTTGTACATATAAAGCTAATTTTCGTGCATAAAAATGCATTTGTGCACATTAAAAGCAAATTTTCTTGATAAAAACGCATTTTCTTGATAAAAACGCATTTTTTTTGCAATAAAAATCAATTTTTTTTGTATTACAAACGCATTTTTGTCGACTAAAATTCATTTTTGCGACTCAAAATTTCACCCCTGCCATCGCTACAGCGCTGAAATTAATTACTCTGTCTAAATATTTCTCCATCTGTTCCTTAGCGTATCGAATCCGCCCGCGAAGCCACTGAGACCGCGCGACTATCATCGCAGTATGAGCGGGAATTTGTTTCTCCTCGACCCCGACCACAAACTCGACGTCGCAAAACTGCCTACTCTCCAAAAGCCGACCGAAATCTTCGTGCAGAGTGCATTTTGGGTAACAAGAAAACTAAAAAAAAAAGAAAAAAAAAAGTAAAATTAAATTTTAAAAAAAATTTAAAAAAAATTTAAAACAATACAAAACTCACTTGAAAACGATACATTTCACCACTCCTAACATTATTATCAACAGTTCCACCAAAAACATACATGGCATCACCAATCACAGCCGCCGCATGGAACAACCGGCCCGACGGAACGCGACTATCGGCCGAAAACTGAATTACGGACCAACTCTGCGTGTCCAAATCGTAACTAATATAGAAAATAAAAATATTAAAATCAATTTCAACGACCCAAATCACTAAAACAACACCTGTGCAGATCGTTCGGCAAAGTACTATCAGCCGCACCACCAAAAACATAAAGATGGCGGTCGAACGCGACCATCGTGTGGCCGTATCTCCGCGTCGGCGGCGGCGGGGCCCCCCGCAAAATATGCTCGGTCGAAATCCGAGTCCAACTGGAGAATAAAAAAAAAAAATTAAAGTCGGAAAATGAACGAAATGTTAACAAATATATTTGTTAAAATCGAAAAATGAACGAAATATTAATAAATATATTTGTTAAAGTCGAAAAGTGAACGAAATATCAAGAAATATATTTGTTAAAGTCCAAAAATAAACGAAGTATTAACAAATATATTTGTTAAAGTCGAAAAGTGAACGAAATATCAAGAAATATATTTGTTAAAGTCCAAAAATAAACGAAGTA
>JAQFXT010001345.1:0-18400 GCA_034683725.1 Strigamia crassipes | reverse complement strand
GCTATTTCAGGCTATGAATGCCTGTTTTAGAAATTAAAATGTCTATTTCAGGCTCTAAAATGCCTACTTCAGGCACTAAAATAGCTATTTCAGACACTAAAGTGGCTATTTCAGGCTATGAATGCCTGTTTTAGAAATTAAAATGTCTATTTCAGGCTCTAAAATGCCTACTTCAGGCACTCAAATGTCTACTTCAGGCACTCAAATGTCTACTTCAATCTCTAAAATGCCTATTACAGGCACTCAAATGTCTATTTCAGGCTCTAAAATGCCTATTTCAGGCACTCAAATGTCTATTTCAGGCTCTAAAATGCCTATTTCAAGCACTCAAATGTCTATTTTTGGCACCAAAATAAAAATTAAAAAGTTAAAAAAAATTGCCTGGCTCAAACAATTTCCTAGAAGTCGAGCATAAAAATAAATTAAATGCCTAGGCGTTTACTCAAGAGTTTTACAGTAACCTCATTTTATTTGTGCAGTGGGAATTAAGAGCAAATTCAACCTAGGTAACTCAGTCATTACTTTATCTACAGACGCCATCAGTACATTCCTGGCAGCGAGATCACGATGAATAAATCTTTTAGACTCCAAATACGCCATACCATTGGCAATCTGAATGGCATATTCGCATAGTTTTAGAATTGAAATTTGAGTAAACTGTTTTCGTAAATAATCTATGATTGAACCCAGTGGTGCCAACTCCGTAACCTATCAAATTAAAAAAAAAAAAAAAAAAAAAAATTAATCAATAAAAAAAAAAAACAATTTTTAACAAACACTTTTACCATCATCATTGGATTGGACAACACAACACCGTACAGACGTATCAAATTGATGTGATCCAATTGATGCATCGCGTTCACTTCTTTCACAAAATCTTCAAACGCTCCCGGTTGGGACAGTGCGTCTTGCTTCAGCACTTTCACAGCAATAGGCATCTAATAAATAAATTTAAAAAAAAAAAAAAGATGATTGGAAAAAATCAACACAATAAAATTGAAATTAAAATTACCACATTTCCAGCCGGCGTGGTCCAATCTCCTTTTCGTACAACCCCAAAAGATCCATCACCGATTTTAAGTCCTAGTGCTATGTCTCTTTCGTTTACTAGACACGTTAAACTCTGTTGTTGACTTGGAAAAACGGTAGCTGCAGGTTTTTTCGTAAGAGTTGTTTTCTCGTTCTTCGATGTTGGTAGCAACTGAAATAAAATCAATTTTTTTATTACCGAGCGGACATGTTGGATTGGAAATTCTATCATTTTTGCGTTTGGTCCATGTAGATGGTTCCGGCTGATTTACTTTATTTATCAACTGTTTTCTCCACAAAGCGGTTTTCTTCTTTTTAACCGCGTCCAGAAGCCGTCTGATACCCGGTTTACCCATTCCGATCTTCTCCAGGTCGTCAGATTGAACGTAGTCGAAATGCGACACACGGGTAATCTGTATAAAGAGTTAACTAAATTACTCTCCGAGCACGCGCAGTGACATTGCAATAGCCAGGTTTTAAAAAAGCCGTGGGGTACGATATCTATGAAATGGAAATCTAAGAAATCTAGAATCTGGAATCTCAGGATTTGACTATAATCTTGCAAGATTTTGCAAGATTTTACAAGATTTCATAAGATTTCATAAGTTCTCGCAAGATCTCGCAAAAATTAATGAGGTTTCATCAAATCTACGAAGATTTTACCAGATTTCACAAGTTCTTATGGGATTTCACAAGTTCTCGCAAGATTTTGCAAGATTTTACAAGATTTCATAAGTTCTCGTAAGATCTCGCAAGATTTAATAAAATTTCATCAAATCTAAAAAGATTTTACAAGATTTCACAAGTTCTCGCAAGATTTCATGAGATTTCACGAGATTTCACAAGTTCTCCAGACATCCCACAAATGAAAATTTGCTGAGAAACCAATGGAATCTTGTGGAATCTTTGGGAATCTTGAGAATCTGTAAAATCTCACAAGATTTCATCTAGTCTCGGAAAATTTTACAAGATTTCACAAGTTCTTGCAAAATTTTACACGATTTTACAAGTTCTCGCAAGATTTCACAAGATTTCACAAATTTTCGCAAGATTTCACAAGATTTCACAAATTTTCGCAAGATTTCACAAGATTTCACAAGTTCTCCAGACATCCCACAGATGGGAATTTGCTGGAAAACTAGTGAAATCTTGTGAAATCCTCAGAAATCTTGAGAATCTGTAAAATCCCATAAGATTCCAAGAATTTAAAATCCAGTACACATTTTCCACCTACACCGTACCCCAACCCCTAATTTTTATAATTTAAAACCACATATTACCCCGCTTTGGAGGCCATGCTCTAAAATTGTAAGTCCATCCAAAATGCCGAATAATTCAAATTATCTAGCAGTGCCGGATAAAACAAGCTCCAATTCCTCCAGAACAATCCTTTTACAGCATGCCATAAAAAAAAAACCAGCCAATCAAATCCCCAGACCTAATTAAACCCAAATTGTAGAGCATGCCCTCCAAAACGAAACTCGTTCAGTACACCACGCAAGATGTTACCTGTAACTCATCTCTGATCTTGGGGAAAAACTGTTCCAGCTGCACTTCTTGTAAAATTTCATAAAGCCATTCAATTCCATCACCATCTCCCATACCAGGCATTATGCATTCATTGCTACAAAAAAAATAAAAATAAAAAAATAAAAAATCAACAACAATTCAGTGCAAGTCATTCACACACCAATTAATTAATTCAAACTGATTTTAAACCCAGCCAATGAAATATCCAGCAAAAATGTCATTGGTAATACAATACCTTTCTTCCATTTCTGCTTGACTTCTTTTTATGCGTAACAAACGTTACTTGATCGACATATTAAGGTATACGCAAACATGTGCTACCCAAAACGTTTTCGACCATTGCTGGTATTCCTCAGTGGGTTTTTTCCTTGACTTCTACAGTTCTAACCTGCTGTGAGTGAGGTCCCAGGAGTTCCCTAACCCAAAATTTCATATAATCAACTAAGAAAAGAAACAGGATTTCCTCAACTTCTAAAAGGTCAAAGAAAGTTCTTTTTTTTTTTTCTTTTCTTTTTTTAATCTAATAAAAAAACCACAAGAAATTACTATCTGATAAATATTGATCTTTAAATTTTTAATGAATCAAATTACTATTTATTCTGTTTACAAATGTCAAATGTTGAAATTTATCCTTGAATAAAACATGAAGAAAAAGAAAAAGAAAAAAAAAAAAAAACATGCTTTAATTCATTTTGTCTGATGTAATAAGAGCAGGGTCCTGGATTGAAGCAACATGATGAAAATTGAGTAATAAAATCAAAAATCCACAAACAATTCACCACTTTTTCAATGCCAGAAACAATGACACTAAAATCCAATGCATTAGATACGAAGTGTTTTCCCATATCATTAAAATTTTTCCATTGTAATCATAATAATACCTCTGAATTACAGTTCTTACTTCCTGTCATAATTGACACAAGTACGCAAGAATCAGTCATTATATAATCCCGAGCTACCACTTGATCCTTATTAAATCACTTAAACTTTACCAGTTCTCAAGTTGGCAACATTAAAACATAAACAGGTTTTTTTTTTCACTTATCCAGGTTGTTTACATTTGCTATGCTCCAGTCCAATAGACCAAACCACTGTTGTTGTTTTCATTTGGGTCTTTTCGCGCATGCACAGACCGTGGTAGGAAAAAAAACACGTTGCGCTATTGTATTTTGAATGCAGTTTTTGATTCGATCGTTTAATAAATAAACAGATACCGGTAAATAAATATTGCGACACCCAAAAGCAGACCAACTAGTAGGCATTGTAATACGCCGTTTACTCGTTGCCTACCGCGTAATGCACAAAATTGCCACCAAAGCGCGCAAAACGATTCTGTAATTTGATCTATACCTGTCCACTTTCATCAAATCTACAAAGATTTTACGAGATTTCACAAGATTTTGCAAAATTTTACAAGATTTCACAAGATTTTGCAAAATTTTACACGATTTCACAAGATTTCATAAGTTCTCGCAAAATCTCGCAAGATTTAATAAAATTTCATCAAACCTAAAAAGATTTTACGAGATTTCACAAGTTCTCGCAAGATTTCATGAGATTTCACGAGATTTCACGAGATTCCACAAGTTCTCCAGACATCCCACAAATGAAAATTTGCTGGGAAACTAATGGAATCTTGTGGAATCTTTGGAAATCTTGAGAATCTGTAAAATCCCACAAGATTTCATCTAGTCTCAGAAAATTTTACAAGATTTCACAAGTTGTTGCAAAATTTTACACGATTTTACAAGTTCTCGCAAGATTTCACAAAATTTCACAAATCTTCGCAAGATTTCACAAGATTTCACAAGTTCTCCAGAAATCCCACAGATGGAAAGTTGCTGTGAAAAACTAGTGGAATCTTGTGAAATCCTCAGAAATCTTGAAAATCTGTAAAATCCCATAAGATTCCAAGAACTCAAAATCCAGTACACATTTTCCACCTACACCGTACCCCAACCCCTAATTTTTATAATTTAAAACAACCATTTTATTTATAAGTTATAAGTTGAACGTATAAAAATGCAATCGCCAAATCTCTAATAATAAAGTGATTTTAATGACACTAATGGCGCTCTAAACCGTAGTCCTTTCGATCAAACGAGCATCTTCAGTAGTCAAACGATTATTATTTTATAGTTATTATTAACGACAAACTTGTTTCATGTTGAATTTCCACACTAATAGCTCAACTATGTAAATTATTTCTGTAAGAAAACATAAAAACCTTTCCCACTGTGTCCTAATTCTGCATGGAGACCAAAACTTCATGCTGCTAAATCCACATACTTATTTTACACTTCGTAAACTTTTGTTTTAACTTCCTAGGATTTAGAAGCGCTTAGTGCACAATGAAACCATCAACAATATCACATTCAAGCCCAAATATTTAAAACCTTAAAGCCAAAACCACAATAAAAATCAATCGTAAAAATATTATTCCATGAATCACCCTTGAAATTTAGTCCTAAATATAAAATACCAGTACAAGAAACGTAGTTTCCGCTCTCCTAATAATAATAATAATAATAATAATAATAAAGTTTATTGCATACCATAACAAGAGATACTGTCCCCCTCAACAAGAATAATAATAATAATAATAATAATAATAATATTAATAAATTTTTTTTTAAATTTACTCACCCGACGACGACATTTTCTAACGCTGTCATGGTAGACACTTCCCCCATGTTTAGGGAAAAGGGAAAAGAAAAGCAGTGAAAAATCACCTTCAATCTTGTAATGAAATGGGTCAGTTGAAGAAACTGTTTGCGAAAACACCACCAGGTGGTTACGAAGGGGAAAGAAGAAAAAAAAGCCTTCGATGTCCGATACACTTTCAGATTCGAAGTAGGTCTTTAGGTTAGTTGTGGTCTCCAGGCAAGGTTAGAGAGTCCACTTTGGGTTTTATATACATGTGTAGAAGTTCATTGACGAAAAGAAGGTTGCATCACTTCGCCATAGAAAAAGGTAATGGAGGATGTTGAGGCAATTACTCGCTAGTTTTTTCTTATAGTTTGATTTGTTATTTCCTCATTGGACAAAATACTTGTCAAGAGCCTCGAATAAGGGTTTTGATCAAATGATCAAATGATGAAATCAATTTTTTTTTTTTATGGTTTTTTTTTTTTTAAATTTAAATTTTGGTGCTCTGGTGGCAATTTTAATAATTATTTTACGTCACAAAAGGGAAATCTTGGATCCTGGGTTAATTTTTTAGGGTTAAATGTTGAAAATGGAAGAAATAGTGATGAAATCATTTTTTTTGTGGGTTTAAATTTGGGTTTTGGTGCTCTGGTAGCAATTTTCTAAATTATTTCTACGTCATAAAAGGGAAATCTTGGATCCTGGGTCAATTTTTGGATTCTGGGTTAATTTTTAGATCCTGGGTCAATTTTTGGGGGTTAAAATGTGTAAAATGGAAAAAAATAAATGATTTTGCGTAATAAAACTCACCAATCATCTTGAAAAGCAGCGTTTTTGATCAAATATCCCAACAGCCACTCGAAAGGCATTTCTCCAATGATAAGGGAATACACAATGAAATAAACACAACCTTGGCAAGTGTTTAATGTTTAGCATCATGCTACGATAATGACGACTTCCGCTTATCAAAAAGACACAATTACATCACTCGCACATGTATAAAAATATTTTTTTTCGTGTTTTTGATAGTGAAAAATCAAATTTTCGATCATTTTGATCATTTTGATCAAATCAAATGGAATTTGGTCAACTCCACCCACTCACAGCATAAAATATAAATTAAAAAAAGATTATACTCTTCCAAATATCCACCCAATTCAAGATTTATAGAGTTTAAAGCGTGTCAAGGACGAGAATATTTCATATATAATTATTAAGAAATAAAAAAAAAAAATTTAAAAATTTGAAGATAGGATCAGACTGGATTCAACATAAGTTAATCATCATTCTGACAGGTGAATGAAAAGTCGGTCAAATATTAGTCAATTCATACATTTTAAAAAAAACCAAACCTGTTTTTTCGATTTAAAACCGATTAAAATATTTTTTTGGATTTAATTTTCAGCTTTTTTTCACCTTGTCACCTGCCAAAATCACTGACGCATCTCCATTTTGGAGCAATTTAAAACCAGTTCCAGCGAATGATACGGCCGCACCGCGCTGTTGTACGATAAATATTAAACGTAAGAGATTATCTACTTACTTGTTGTGAGATTATTGAAGGTATTTTTCGAGAAAATGCCGATCTTACGACAAATCACGGATGCAAACATCAACTGGGCGCCATTACAATTTAGCTAGCTGTCTTTCACGGTGGATTTTCGGAACACTGGAATGACGTCATAATTTAACTCACGTGTGCTGTAAAGACCACAACCAATACCGTCATATCAATTTTAACTCACCGAAAATATTAACTTATAACTTCGTACTTAAACAACCGTGATCTTGCGTTTAAAAACCAAGGTTAAAGACCCCTCGTGAAATTATTTTAAAAAAATTCAAACATTTTTATTAATCCGTTACAAATATATAATAATTTAAAAATTTACTATTTCTTTTTTTATACAATGAAAAGTCCTCTTCCCTATGTCTTCTCGCACATGATTTTTAAGTAACACAAAACCCAAATGCATTTATTATATTGAATAAAACAAATCGAGGAGAAAGGGCAACCAAAACAATTCTTTTTTCTTGTCAAACATCAAATAAATTCCATTAAATTATGAGTTCACTAATTGTTACGTATTCACAGCGTCGTGAGCTCGATTAGTTACAAATCTTCTATAAATAATACTGACGTAAATAGCTAATAACAAAAAGACGAACATGTCGTCAAAAAGACCCAAAATGCCGAAAATCGCTTCGGGAATTATGTCCAGCGGAGAGATAAGATACATGCACGCGGCAACGAAGCACAAAATGATTCTGATGCGAAACATGTACATTAAACCGCCCACGGAGAAGAATTCGTTCCATAAATGCCGCAGTAAAGTGGGCAAATCCCGAATATAATCAATTATCTAAAAAAAAATAAAATAATCGATTAATTAATTAATTAATTAATAATTTTTTAGCTTTTATTAAATTATTTACGGGTCTTGGTTCGCCCGAGAAACGTCTATTGTAATTATTTATATCAGCTAGAACGGCATTTCTTTCTACAATGTCGTCGTCTTCCTGCGAGTTTTGTTCGCGTTCGGTAAAACATTGTAGTAGTATGGTCACCTGGAAAATTAAAGTGAATTTATTGACATTTTTATAATAATTGTAATAATAATTCGTACTTGCTGACGACAAACAGGACATCGAACTGCCCCGAGCCAGGTACCATGTCGCCAATATGTAATCATGCATTGACCTTAATAAATAAATAATTTATCAATTTTAAAAATATAAAAAAGCAATTCTGATTCATGTTTAGAAAATGTGAATGATAATGGCAAAAATTGGTACTAAATGTCGATCAGAGTACTTGGAATAGATAATAGAATGAATTTTGATCTGTTTTAATGCGAAAACACTTTAAAAATCTCAAATTTGAGCATTTCAGCACATAAAATCTCAAATTTTGCCATTAAATCGTCTTTAAAAACGTTTTTAGCATTAAAATAAATATAGAAAACTGTTAAAGCACTTAATAAATATCAAATTTGATCATTTCAACAACTAAGACCTTAAATTTTTCCATTAAAACGTCCACAAAAAAAATAGAATTTTACCAGAATTTGGCAATTTCCACATATAAAACATCAGATTTTGATATTTAAACGTCCGAAAAACGTTTGTACCATTAAAATAAATGTAGAAAACTATTAAAACACTTTTAAAATATCAAATTTGATCATTTCAACACCTAAAACCTCAAATTTTGTCATTAAAACGACCAAAAACTGTTTTTAACATTAAAATAAATATATACAAAACCACTAAACACTTAAAAATATCAAATTTTCCCAACATTTGGTCATTTAAACACCTTAAATAGCATTATTTAGCCATTAAAACGCCCAAAAAAACAAAATTTTCCCAACATTTAGTCATTTCAATTCACAAAATCGCATTATTTTGCCATTGAAACATCCAAAAAACGTTTTTAACATATAAAAAAAAATTTAGAAAACTCTAAAAAAACTTAAAAATATCAAATTCTCCCAACAATTGGTCATTTCAACACCTAAAATCGCATTATTTTGCCATTAAAACTCCCAAAAAAACGTTTTAAACATATAAAAAAATTCCAAAACTATTTTAAACACATTTATACATCATTTTACCACAAAACACATGTCCACAATTAGTTTCAATGGCATAAGATGCATCGCCCAAGCAAACTGGGCATTGGATTTCGTTGTCGTTGCTGCGTACTCTCATCGAGTCGCCGTGACTGTGCTCATCGTTTGCCAAGTTTTCGACCGTTCTTCGCCTCAATATTTGTTCCCTCGTATCGGCTACAACTTGCTCGCTCTCGGGATGGATCGTTTGAGCCTGCCTACACCTCCAACTGTTAAATAAAATAAATATTTCCAACTTATTTATCTGATGAGATTTTTTTTGTTTTTACCGTTTGATAACGAAGTACAAGACCGGAACTGTGATGGCAAAAACTAAAGTTAAACCCCATAACACTTCGTCCCCAACGCCTTCGATTATAGTTTCATCATCATCACTCATTCTTGTTTTGGCATATTAGTTTTTGATCACGTAAACGGTTCACGAGTTCAAAATTCTAGCTCGCCTTCTGGTTTTTCACGCTTTTGTTAGTTACCGATTATTGCCGGCAGAGTGCAAAGCTGACTGGCAATGGCTAGCGCCAGACATGAACCTGCTAGGTTTAAATCAATAGTTTATGTGTCATTTGGTCTCAATTAAGACATTTTACGTTTATAATTGTTAAAAAATTAAATTGTATGGTAACAATAACGTATATTTTAGTTCATTCGAGATGGAGGAATAGATTTTTCTGTTTCAGTTTGGATTTTAACATTAGATTTTGACCAGCAGTCACTGCCTAAAAAACACCAGGTGGGGACTGTGGTTCCGGAAGTGTCCTGGGGTTTGCGCAGCAGGAAGTGCATACAGTGGCAAAGGAGTTGTCACATATTTCTTGGCCACTTATTTTTGGGACATAATGGCTTCGCTATTCACCGGGACTTTAACTCCCAGATTGGGCCATGCTGAGTGAGGAACAGCAATCTCACTGACCATTAGGGTTGCCAACTTCTGATTTGTCCATAACTATAAATTGATACAAAAAAAATGTCTACAAAATGCGACCTCTTCCCCTCTCTCTTCCCATCCAAATATCTACATAAATTTGCAGCGTGTTCCACAAAATTGTTTGCTCAGCTCATTTTTTGGAGAATTTTGTATCGCTAATGGATAGTCCCGGTCACCCTAG
The DNA here is from genome assembly GCA_034683725.1 of Strigamia crassipes. NCBI lineage: Eukaryota > Metazoa > Arthropoda > Chilopoda > Geophilomorpha > Linotaeniidae > Strigamia > Strigamia crassipes. The sequence goes on along the minus strand of JAQFXT010001345.1, from coordinate 8,451 downwards.
ATTTAATGCACATGGCGTTTGCTACATACGACATGTGACAACTGGACATGAGTCACATGATACGAGGTTTGTATGTTTTTACCTGTATATTTTGTCGCCGATGGAGGCTTGGTGTACAAAAAGCGTACATTATTTAAAAAAAATTAAAATGTGTGTTCCAAAAACATGCAGTTGGCAACCCTACTGACCATGCAATCAATGGCCATGTGATCAGTGTTTAGATTTGAGATAGATTGTGCTTGCACTGGAAAATGCACTAGGAGAGCACTGACCCCTAGACAACCTGTAATAAAGCTTAATAAATTTTGGTTTTCTTTCGTGTAGTGTTGCGTCCAGCAACAATGAAACCTTTTGCTTAGACTGCATGGAGCCCGTCTTCAAGACATTACGTGCAAAGTCGAGAGATTGAAAAATTTTATTTATATGTTTGGATTAAAATGATTACGAATTCAAGAAAATTTTCTTTTCTTGAATATTTTTGAGAGCAGTTTAATTATTAGAAAGTTTGGAAGATTCCGCTTGATGGCGTACTGAAAACAGTGTGGCTCTCAGATTTAGAATTCAAAAGATTCGAATTTTGAAAAAGCCCCCGTCCCTAATTTTTGGTCTTTAGTTTGGTTGAATGGTTGAACAGGAGGCTGGAAATTACTGAAGCGTGGTAGATACGCAAAACTATTTGTTATCGCTTTTACTGTTACGCTAAAAACACCATAACACTTTAATTAAAGTAATTTTAATTTTGTACAAAATTGACCCAATGAAATGTTAAAAAATACATTGCCCAAGAATTAATTTATTGAACTATTGTTCTGTCTTCAATCATTTTTAATAACTGTAAAGTGTCTGCAAAGAATAAAAGAAAAGGTAAAGACACTCATATACAGCCTTGACTCACCATCCAAGCATGATTGGTTATGAAAAACAGTTACATATGCAACACAAAATGACTTATTCATATTTTAGAGGTCACTGAACCTTCTACATCCACTTCCACATCAAAACCATTTCTTTTATCACTTGATTCAACGAAAAAATTGACTTTCAAAATTCAAATTTTCTTTACAAATAAATGGAATTGGTCACTCAACTCTATAAATCACTCCAAGACATGAGTTTGCATCTTTAGGTCTCACACACCATGATACAATAACCTTTGCTTGAAGCCCATCAAAAGATGCACAAAGTGAAGTTGAAATCTCCACAGTGGACTTGCATGGTTAACCATCAGCATTTCCGTTGGGTGTCGTGCTTGGCCGCTTTTGCATCACTGGCCTCAATTTAATATCCACAATGCAGGGCCGTAGACCCGGCGAATAAGGACCGGAAATCTGTATATATCGTGTTGAGTACACACAATCGCTGCACGAAAGTATAGTGACTTTGCTTTCAGTTGTTTTGCATTGAAGGCTGCTGTGAAAAAGTGTGTACCTTTACAACCTTTTTGCCAGGAAGTTGTTTGACTGTGCTATTTTTGATACCTAGAATTATATCTAGTTTTTTTTTTTTTAGTATACTGTGAGATATGGTTGATGATTCTTCTGCGGATGCACGAGATAGAGTCATGTCGAATTTAGATTACTCCTTGCAGTTGCTGTTCCTTGCAACTCAGGTGGACATTAGGTGGAATGCTCATTCGCAGGCTGAGGAAACAAAGGAGAAAGAGAGACCGGTGACATTGAAGAGGAAGAATGGACAAGTGATGCTAATGCCGCGGTTGAAGAAGAGTTTTTTGTCTATTTTGAAAGCTACTAAGTATAAGTTGGCTAATACGTGTCTGCCATGTGCGAGACAGAGTTCTAAACAAAGTGTGCTGAAGACAAAGGAAGATCGACAAGATGAGCCTCAGAAAATATCTGTAAGTAAAAATGAGAAAATTATAAAAACAAAATGCAATAGAGTCTTTGTATATTGGACCGGTAGGTGTTGGATTACTGCAGATTGTTGGATTACTGGATTTTGAATACAAAATAGAACTACAAGAACAAATCACTCTGTTTATTAATACACCAACTTAGCAAAATTAATCACTCAATACAGGATACTGTACAAACAACTTGTAACTGACAGTACTGTACTGTATACATCATTTTCTTACAGAGATTCTTAGTGTTTTAAATTAAATTAAACAGCAGTACTTGTATGTTGTCTTCAAGGTTGAGATACTAATTATACTTTACCTTGATGGATGTTTTTAAGTGTGCAAACAAAGCATTTTCTTAATGTGAAATTAAGTATACAAGAATTTTCTTCTGAACTCTAATTTGGTGATCATCATTAGGAGATTGGCTACAACTGACTGATTTATGACTGAATATTACTAAAATTTATTTTTTTGCAGATTCCCACCAATGATTATCCCACACCTACCCAAGAAAAGGTGTTGGAGAAAGAAGATCCACCAGTTATTTTGCTGCAAACAATAGCTGATGGTCGTCAGTGTTTTCAAGAATCTCGCCAATTTGCATCACGTGGCATCCAGGAAGTGAAAAACTTGAGTGACACTGTCAGTTCGATTCAAAAGAGCATCCAGTTCGCACTGGACCAACTGTGTTTGGTCGAGTATGGTCTCAATGACTGCAGATGGGAGAGTGTTGACAGGGAAACTTGGACTCAAAGTCATTTTTTATCTTCAGTTGGAACAATCACTTCTCTATTGCCAGATGTGGCAAGTAGAGCATATAGTAAATCAAGACTAAGTTTGAACTCCGATGTCCTGTTTTGTGACTTGGATTATACATGGATTGATTGAAACTCATTTTGATTCATTTTGATTATTTTGGTTTTTGGTAGAATATTAAAATCGACATTTTTATTTAAACAATAACAAGTTATAGCTGTGTCATTGTCATTGTTATTCCATGCTAGGACTAATGTTTTGTTCTTGTATTTGAAACTATTGATTAACATGACATTTTCTTACAGTGATAGATGCAGTACAGTGAAAAACGTGGGAAACTTTTACCATTTATTATTCATGTAGGAAAATATTTACGAAATATAATAATTTATATTTATCTTGAGATTTTTCTGTTTAAAGTTGGAAAGCTAGTGTTTACAAAATACTATGGGTGGATCTGAGTATTTTTCTCTTTCTTTATTATTCCATGGGCGTGGCCTACAATTTCCTGCTGGAAGGAAGAGCAAAAGAGTAAATCCAATATTTTAATTCCAATTCAATTATTAACTATTATCAACTGAAGGATCTTTGAGGACGTGTGTTATTACTGCGCATCTCAAATGTCTTTTATTCCGTTGTCATTTGTGTTGGGTTTTTACGTATCCAACGTTATATCTCGTTGGGAGACCCAATTCAAAGCTTTGCCGGTCGCTGACTACATTGCCATAGTTGTGTCATCTAGCATCAGAGGAATGGTAAATATACGATTAAACCTCATTCGAAAGAAATGAAATATATGTCTTTAAATGTTTGAATGTAGGACGAGCAATCGAGATTACTGAGGCGCACGATTATGAGATATGTAAACGCATCTTTCATTATGTTAATGATGGTCATTTGTGCTCCTGTGCGGAAACGGTTTCCATCTTTTGACCACTTAGTAGTTGCAGGTTTTACGCTTTAATCCAATGGTTCTCAAACTGAGAGCCGTGACTAACCCACGGTGAAACCGCAAACTTTTGAATTTTGAATTTTTTATAACTAATCACACTAAGTCATCAACTGCACACTGCAACTGTCAAGTATGTATTTATCTGTATTATCTGTCAGGTATTATTGTTAATCAATTATAGAACTATCGGTTTGACTTGGGGAGCCGTGGAAAAATTTTAAAACATTAAGGGAGCCGTGAACTGGATAAGTTTGAGAACCATTGCTTTAATCCATTAGAACTAGTGGGCACAGTGTCTAGGACTTACAAACCTTTTACGCAACACATTTCCGACGTGGCCCGTTAGTCCAACTCCTCCATGCCAGGAAGAATTGCTGGTTCCAGAAGTCACCTGCAAGATTTGACGCTATAAAAAAGACAAACTTCTGTTGGTCAGTCAGTCTTGATAGGACAACCACAGGACAAGTGTCCTGGTTCTTCTCAAGTGATTGGGAATGATTGGTAATGTTATTGCCAGTACCGTGAATACCACAGTGGCGTACCGGCCATCCCGCAACCCCACAATGCTAGGGAGTATATATATTGGGGCCCACAGTAAAAATGGCATGGGGGGCTCTGCACATCATGGGCCTCTTTGCCATTGGGGAAGGGGCCCATGCGAACAAAGGCGCAAGTAATGCGAAAAGGCACGAGACAGTGACCCCTAGACACTGACTAAACCAGTCGTAGCATTTTGTTTTGCCTTTTTTTTTGTTTCAGGTATGTTGCTTGAAGAAGAAAAGCACATTTTGGAAACTATTCATGTGAAATTGCCAACTTACAACATTTATTGGGTGCCTTTGGTGTGGGCCGTCAACATTGTTTGCAAAGCGCAAGAGCAACACAAAATACAGGGAGATGGTCAAACGATAGAAATCATTCGAGTTAGCAAAATCCGAAAATTAATTGTGAATAACTTTTAAACTAATTGCAATTGATTGCAGAAAATAAATGAATTTCGTTCCAATTGTGGATTGCTTCACACGTACGACTGGATTTCAATCCCTCTTATATACACACAAGTTTGTTGAATTGAATTGAATTTAAAAATCCAAATAAACAATAGAGGAAATGTATTAATACTTATTCAACTTTAAGGTCGTTACATTGGCTGTTTATACCTTTTTTCTTGCTGCCATACTTGGACGACAAGTGTTGGAAAAACAGACAGATCACGTTCACCGACCAATCGACATATACTTTCCAATATTTACAATTTTACAATTTATGTTTTACATGGGATGGCTTAAAGTTGCCGAGATTCTGGTGAATCCGTTTGGTGATGATGATGACGACTTTGAAATTAACTGGATGATTGACAGAAATATCCAGGTAAATGGTTATGTCAAACAAGTATTACTAACAACAGTGGCGTCACTAGGGGCCCCCTTCAAAACAGGGGCCCCAGAAGAAGAAAAGTGTATATATAAACAGTCAGGTAGAAAAAAATTTGCATTACGTGAATTTTTGTAATAAAAGCGGAACACCATAAAAATGATCAATTATATAACTACTAGTACGCATATGAATGTCCTTTGCATTTTATATGTGAAGGGCCCCAGTCTCACAAAGTATTGGGTAGTAAATGATGTTTATTTTTTTTTCAAGATGAGTTATGCAATTGTGGATGAGGTACACAAGAATGCTCCTCATTTGATTAGAGATCGTTTCTGGGACATGGTTATTCCGGATATCCTTCCATACAGACATGAATCAGACATAAAGAGCGAACAAGCACCAATAGTATTGGATCCAAAGAAACCAGTGTTAGTTCTTATATATAAACAAGAAAAGTCATTTATTGCAATTGAAATTGCGTTTAATTGTTCTGTTATGTCAATAGATATGAAATAAGTTCCATGACAAGATCCAGAGGAGCAGTGCGAATCTATTTTCATAATTTAAATGTTGTTTTAATATTATTTTTTTATTAATTAAGTCATTTGCAAAGCATAAAAAGTCTGTGGCAACTTCACAGTCCAGGAGGATTGGTTTTGTATTTCCTATGTACAGAAATGTTGAAAACTACTGGCAAAATATATTCGCGTCTAATTTATATTCAGGTATTTGTAGGAAAATAACATTGAATTGATTTTTAATTGATTTTATTTCGATGATTAAGGCAAGAGTTTTTTGGAGAATTATTACAGCAAAAACAAAGCAGCAGTGAGTGTTTTTATTTAATTTTAAAGTGATATTTGATTTGTTTATTTCTTTGATTAAAGAAGAGAGAACAACAGGATATTGAACAAAGATTGACTTTGAAATCAAACACTGAGAAAAAGGTGAATTTTGATTTGAAAAAGTCGTTTTAATATAAACAAATCTGTTCTGTTAGGATGTAATACAAGATGACGAAGTTTGAACATAACCAACAGTGTTTGGTCGAGTATGGTCTCAATGACTGCAGAGTGTTGACAGGAACAATCACTTCTCTATTGCCAGATGTGGAAAGTAGAACACATAGTAGATCAACACTAAGTTTGAACTCTGATGTCCTGTTTGTGACTTAGATAATTCGTAGATTGATTGAAATTACTTACTTTGATTTTCTTTTATTGATTTTCTTCTGTAGAATATTAAAATTGACATTTTTCTTTAAACAATAGCAAGTAGTTGCAGTGTCATTGCTATTGTTACTCCATTCTAAAACTAATGTTTTGTTCTTGTACTTGAAGCACTTGATTAACATGACGTTTACTTACAGTGATAGATGCAGTACGGTGAAAAACGTGGGAAACTTTTACCGTTTATTATTCATGTACGAAAATGTCTAAGAAAAATAATAATTTATATTTATCTTGAGATTTTTCTGTTTAAAGTTGGAAAGCTAGTGTTTATAAAATACTATGGGTGGATCTGAGTATTTTTCTCTTTCTTTATTATTCCATGGGTATTGCCTACAATTTCCTGCTGGAAGGAAAAGCAAAACAGTAAAACCAATATTTTAATTTCAATTCAATATAACTATTAGCAATTTATCAACTGAAGGATCTTTGAAGACGTGTGTTATTACTGCGCATCTCAAATGACTTTCATCCCGCTGTCATTTGTGTTGGGTTTTTACGTATCCAACATTATAGAGCGTTGGGAGACCCAATTCTTGCATTTGCCAGTTACTGATTACATAGCCATAGATGTGTCAGCTTACATTAGAGGAGTGGTAAGTATAAGATTGAAACTCATGCGAAAGCAATGATACATATAATTTTAAATATTTGCACACAGGACGAGCAATCAAGATTAATAAGGCGTACAATTATGAGACATATAAACGCATCTTTCATTATGTTAATGATGGTCATTTGTGCTCCTGTGCGGAAACGGTTTCCATCTTTTGACCACTTAGTAGTTACAGGTTTTATGCTTTAATCCATTAGACACTGACCCTCAATAAACACTCAATAAACAGTTATAACATTTTGTTTTATCTTTGTTTCAGGTATGTTGCTTGATGAAGAAAAGCAGGTTTTGGAAGCTGTTCATCAGAAATTGCCAACGTACAACATTTATTGGGTGCCTTTGGTGTGGGCCGTTAACATTGTTTGCAAAGCGCGAAAGCAAAACAAAATAGAGGGAGAGAGTCAAATGATAGAAATCATTCGAGTTAGTAAAATCCGTAATGCATGTGAATAACTTTTAAAATAATTTCAATTGAATGCAGAAAATAACTTTATTTCGTTCCGATTGTGGATTGCTTCTCACGTACGACTGGATTTCAATTCCTCTTATATACACACAAGTTTGTTGATTTAAATTGAGTTTAAAAATCTAAATAAACAATAGAGGAAATGTATTAATACTTTTTCAACTTTAAGGTCGTTACATTGGCTGTTTATACTTTTTTTCTTGCTGCCATACTTGGACGACAAGTGTTGGAACAGCATACAGAACATTCTCATCGACCCATCGATATATACTTTCCAATATTTACAATTTTGCAATTTATGTTTTACATGGGATGGCTTAAAGTTGCCGAGATTCTGGTAAATCCATTTGGTGATGATGATGACGACTTTGAGATTAACTGGATGATTGACAGAAATATTCAGGTAAATTATTATGTTAAACAAATCCTGATTGGCAATCCTGAGCGGCCATTGTCCGCCTGACCAATCCTGAACCGCGTAACAAACCTCTTTCGCCTTCGGATTGGTGGCTGTAGGTAGCTGCATTCACCATTTGGTCGGATTTGGATTATGCACGCTTGTCCTTTGCGCCATCTGTTTTGGGTTTTCACAACAAAAATACAAATGGAATTTTGATCACATTCTAACTTCTCATGGCTGTTTCTCCGATTTTTTATCGGTAAATTCTCTCATAAAATACACCTCCCGCTTTGAGTAATTGTCAAAATTAGGTCAGCACTCATTTTTTTGTCAGATAAGATTCGTGCGGATCTAATTATTTGACAAATACCCGGTGCGCTCAATATATATTACTACTGAGAATCTGGCCCTGAGTTCTGACCATTTAGTGTCACTAACGGCAGTGGTGTTGTGCAGGAAGATATGGTGTTCCCCTCTATGATTGTGTCATCCAGTGTGGTCCGTACCCACAGCACCCCTTAGTGATGTCATTGCCTAATGGCTACAAAGCTGACCAATGATCTGTCATAGTGCAGCACTCTGCCGCAACTGGAAGTTGCAGAACCCAGAAGTAGTTCTGCGATCAATAGGGGTAGGTGCAAACTAAATGGTGCAAAGTAGATGATAGGAAGAGCAAATCTTGAGTTGGATAGTAAGTCAAAACAAGTCAGGCTTATCTACAACCCACGGCCAAAAGTATTAGACCACTTCATTTTTTTGCAAAACAGAAAACATTTATTGCCTCTAATATTTTT
>JAQFXT010001344.1:0-18408 GCA_034683725.1 Strigamia crassipes | reverse complement strand
CATTATGACAACATTGAAATTGAATTGAATGAGATTTATTTCTACAGGATTTGTGCTATTTACATTTAATTTTCTAATGAGTTCGTTCTGTTATTTACATTTTATTTTCTAAAGAGTTCGTGCTGTTTACATTTTATTTTTCTAAAGAGTATGTGTATGCTGTTTGCATTTTACTTTTTTAAATAGTTTGCGCTGTTTACATTTTATATTTCTAAAACGTATACGTGTCCTGTTTACATTTAACTTTTCTAAAGAGTATGCGTAGGCTGTTTGCATTTGACTTTTTTAAACAGTGTATGCTGTTTACATTATATTTTTCTAAAGAGTTCGTGCTGTTTACATTTTATTTTTCTAAAGAGTTTGTGCTGTTTACTTTTTATTTTTCTAAATAGTTGCAGTTTAGTTTAAATATTCTATTCATTATATTGAATAATTACCATTTCAATTTGTAATTTTGTAAGACTTTGATGTTTGAACAGTTTGGTAACTGCAGCTATTGATTTTAAAATAAAAATAAAAATTAAAAATTAAAATTTATTTTGGAGTAAAATACTACTGAAAGCGTATTAGATAGAATGATAGAAATGTAAAAATGTAAACCCACATTCCTAAAAGGTCTAAGTCGCAATTATTCATACATTGTGATGAGTTGTTTGGGCAATGCGCGTGGTATGGGCCATAGGGATACCGGCAACACTTGACACTTATCACTTAAAGGGGAATAGCAAAGGTTTTTGAGAACACGATTTTTTTGTGTTTTTCTTACTTATACTACGCAACCCTACTTCCAATTAAAATTTTATGAAAAAATTTTAATTCTAACCTATTTAAATTCGTAATCAAAATTTTTCAAATTTCAAAATTTCGCCACTAGGGTTCGTCTTGTGACGTCATATAAACTTTGTATTTCTGTAGTGCTGTGCATGCCATATGACGTCATTTACATCATGGGCAAATATACATGGTGCAAATGGTGTCACAAGACATGGACAACACTGCAGAAATACATAGTGTAAATGACGTCACAAGACGATCTCTAGTGGCGAAATTTGGAAATTTGGAAATTTTTGATTGTGAATTTAAATAACTTGGAATTGAAATTTTTTTATAAAATTTTAATTGGAAGTAGGGTTGAGTAGTATAAGTAAGAAAAACACAAAAAATCGTGTTCTCAAAAGCCTTTGCTATTCCCCTTTAAATAGAAAGAACTGACAAGAACTATTATTTATATTGGTTTTTGGCCGTTATTCAATATTGGAGTCTAGGAGTTAGTTCTATATATTCGTTTTAGGGGTTAATTCTATGCGGAGGTGTTCTAAACTTTGCTTAGGGCATTGCATGTTGCCATGCCCTAACCCATGTCAATCACCGTTCACGTGGCTAACTAGAACCACGAGGAAAGCAAAGACTGTCGCCGCTTGTGCCAGGCATCACCCGGACTTCCTTGACTATCTCAGGTCACATCTTTGATTGTCGGATGGAGCATGGTCGGCAATACCACCAACCACGCTGCCCTTTTGGGGTCGCGACTCGTGAAGACCCCCACAGAAAGCACTTTTGTTTCCGCTTTGCTGGCAACTCCACCTGACGGTGGATGTTATCCAGGGCCATTTGTGTCTGCGTGGCGGTCACAACTGGCAGTATTTATAGGTGCAATGTGTGAAAAAGCGCGACGTCTGAGTGATATCATTTTCCACACTTAAAAATGGCATTCAGTCTAATGGTTTTAGTTCCAAATAAATTACTTAATTAGTTACAGTATAACCACAATCGGAGTGGCTATTTCTACTCTACACTCTACACTAACGGGCGCTAAGTATAAGTCCTATTGGCATCTCAACGGCGTTGTTAATTAGATTTTTACCAGGTTTAGTTAACAACAACCCGGAATGCTGCAACGCACTCAGATTTCACAAATATTAATATATGAAATTTTAGTGTGTACTGTGCTAGATCAAAAGTCAAGCAACACTTACCTAGTCGACTTCTGTTGGATTGTGTACAGTTTTCACTTTGCTTTCGTGTGAAAGAAAGTATATTAATTTTAGTTTCAAAATTTTTTTCACTTCTGCCAGAATGTGTTCACAAATTTAATGACATTTTAACAAGCGTAGTTTAATTTCCCACTTTAGATCGATGCTACTTCTAGCATGCAGCCAACCTTTTTACGCAAAAAAAAATTCAATAATAATTTTAGTAAAATAAACTCTAGTATACCAACTTTTATTTTACAAAATATTCTGTCACATCAGCATTTAAATGAAATTTCAGGACTTGATGCATGTAATTTTTTTGTTTGAAAATCCATTTCTTTAAAACATAAATAAATTTATTTTCGGGTGTAAAAAAAACGGAATTTTTACTTAAACTATTTTTAAAAAAAAATTAAAGTGTTGAATTTACACTTAAGATTTCTATTAATCACTTGTCTTGCTTCATTCTTATCCACATAAGTAGTTTTAAAAAAAATTTACGTTTTATTCACGGATTCTTTGCCAAAGATCCCAATGACACGCAAGAAAGAAAATTAATCACATGACTCACTTGTTTACATGCTGTGCCAGAAAATTGCATTTTTTAAATTGATGAAAATGAACATTTTATTTTAAAAAATACTCTAAAAAGTTAAATTCAAAAAAAAATCACCATGTGTTTTTTTTTTATGATAAATATAAATTTCTTTTTAGTTACAGAACTGAAAAAAAAATTTATACTTAATTTTTTATAACGAACTTTCGTTATAACAAACAGATTTTTGGGTCCCTTGCAATTCGTTATAACGAGATTCGACTGCATTATGTTCGAAGTAAAAAGTACAAGTTTTTCGATTACTAGCTCGCACACTGTTGTACTGGTGACAAAAGCTTACTTTGTTGGTGTTTGGATGTTAATTTTTGTGATCTTTTATTTTTTCTTTTACAGAAGAAAATAACATTGAAAGTGGTGCATTGTGACTTAATTAGTTAATTCCTACAGAAGTCTAAAACTACCGTATGTTTAGAATTGACAAGATGCTACACGAGAGAGAGAATTTACCACTAGTTTCGATTATGTTCTCTGGTGCTTTGACGACCAATGAGAACGGTGTAACAAATCGGTCATCGTTTGGCCAACCAATTCCGAAGCGCGTAACAAAACCCATTTGCCTTCGGATTGGTGACTGTAGGTGGCTGCATTTACCATTTCAATATTTTACGCTTGTCTTTTGCGCCATCTGTTGTGGGTTTTCACAACCAAAAAACAAATGGTATTTTGATCCCATTCGAACTCTTTACGACCGTTTCTCTGATTTTCTATTGGTAAATTCTCTCATAAAATACACCTCGCGCTTGAGTAATTGTCAAATTTAGGTCAGAGCTAATCTTTTTGTCAGATAAGATAAGACCTATGGGCACTCGTGATCTTATCAGACAAAAAGATTTGTGCGGACCTAATTATTTGACAATTACTCGCCGTGCTCGTTATATTACTACTGAGAATATTTTCGTGGTTAACATCTCTTCAATAAGTAAATAGTAGAATTATTAGTTTGATGTGTTTGATTTTTTTTGTAAATATTTGAGTTACATTGTTTTTGTTCTGGCAAACATCACACAATTCACAATACACAAAGTTGAACTGTGAGTAGTCAAAACCTACAATCCAAAATTGGGTACACGTAAGTTCGAACAATATACAATAAGCGATTGAAAACCAAGACTTTTGTTCTATCAGATAAAATAGTCAAGAACCGCAAAAGTCGAGAAACCAGTTAGAATACCAATAATTGAACCTATGTTACACATCAACTTTATAAGAGAGAGTACGATCTCATCCTTAATTATTTCTTGAATGTTGTATTTAATCGAATACTGTACCTGAAAATGGTGTTGATTGTCCAATTTTATAACTGAAGGTATGAATATTGTTTCTGCACATCGTTTTGCACACAAACAGTCTTTCTGCGGATTTGTCGTGAATTGAGTCTCTAAATACGTTCTGTGCGTCATTGCAGCCGTTTCGAAAGTTATGCATACAGGTAACTTGCTTTTTTCAATTGAATTGAATTTGTATTCGGCAGTTAAATCAGTGGAATAGCAGTGAATACTGCAAGTCAACTGTAAAGTAAACATTTATAAGTGGGATTAAACCAATAAAATTAAAAATGTATTAATCAAACCTTTCTGAATTGCAGTGCACATTCCAAATACCGTTGACTCAAGAATTTAATTCTTAGGTTATTCATACATTTAACTTTTTAATTTTTTTTTTTGATTTTTGGTGCCATCGAGTCAAAAAACGTAAATGTTCAATAGTAACGTATTATGGAGGCGATGTGAAACCATAGACTTAAATACATTTAGGTATTTAGGTCTGTGGTGAAACATCGTTTGCTGGAGGTACTAAGCAGAAGCACTTTTGCTAAAATTGGGAGAAGCCAATTCCAACTTATGCTGGGATTACCAAGTGCCAGAAATATCATTGTTGAATAATTGACTTCAAATATTTTTGGAGACGAACAAACAAACTCAGAAATGATAAGGAACCAAAACACGTTTTCCTATTCAGGAAAAGAGGTGCACCCAAATGGGTATGCACATGACCCTTGGAGGGTTAAATAACAATTATTTAATGCCTTACCGTATTCGGTTTCAATCTCGTCTTCAAACGCCGTTTTTCTAAATCAGTTTTCTCTCGGCGAACATGGCGATATCTTCCAACGTCAATTTTGTGACAATGGCAATCCATCTCTTTCTATGGATGTGTTTTTTGTTGTTAGAATTTCAAGAATCTTATACGGAATAAATGCAGTTTGAGAATTGTGTGCATCTAACGATTTTGGTTACTGCAATTTGCCGACATCACCTAACCAGCGGTTTCATTTCAAATTTCATCCGGGTTTTCGTAACAAATCACGTGCTGCCATCTGTATCCATTTCGACAAACTAGCGACTTTAAACGGCGCTAAATTTGAATCAAAATTTGTTGGATTTCTTGTGTATTTGTTGTTTGATTCAATTCATTTGAAATATATGATTGTGTTTGAATAATAAAAATGGCCTTGTTCAGTGCTCCACATTTGTAAACTGTTTTTATTCACATTGACAGGAATTTGATCTAAAAAGAACAAAACTTATTATATACCAGCAAATTGTACAAACAGGTGCACAAAATATATACAGTGCAACACGAATTTCTGGAGTCTTATTACCAAAAAGAAAATTAACAATCTGACAAAATAATGAGGCTAGTATTTACAAAGAAAAAGAAGAAAAAAAAAACGAAAAGAAAACACATTTAATTAATTTGTAAGCTTTTTTTTTTTTTTTAAACATTATTGCCTGCAATTTTCACACTTTGTTAAACTTAAACTACAAACATCAATAAAAAGCCAATAGGAATTAGTTTCAAATTGCCAATCCAAATAAAGTGTGAATATTTTTATTTCTTATTTATTGCTAAATCGGTTAATGAACATTATACACAAATGGAAATGAAAGAAGAACATTCTTTTTAATTAATTAATTAATCAATAAGAACTGTACATGGGTTTAAATTTGCTAAGACAAAATACACAGTGAATTAGAAGTAGAATTTACAACAAACTGAATAATGAATGAATTAATAATAACTCGCTGTTGTATTTCTAGAAAATGTTCTTTATACATATGGCAAAGTATTCAAATGAAATATTATTCAAAAGACATCACTGATATGTGTTATTTATACAGGAAAAACTTAAACAAAACAAAACAAAACAGAAAAAGAAAAAGAAAACTATTTTTGATATCATTAATGCTGGAATGTCGATTTTCCTTGACAAAATGCACAATTTTCTAAATCATTCATTTCCTAAGGAATTTTTCATGATAAATTCAAAAGAAAGACGAGTTTCTTATTCGTTCAAACATGTGTTTTGAGCCCGTGCCAGATGAAATTTCTACCCGTGTGGACTTTTCTAAATCTCATAGGAACTCATCTTTCTCTTTTACACTTTTGCCATAATTTCTTTTAAAAATCAAATAATCAAATGAAAATCAAATAAAAATAAAACACAACCTGTACAAAACAACTGAGGGGGAGTACAACATTAAACACTCTTTTTTCAACATTTGACAAGAAGAAAAAGAAAAAAAACAACAAAATGGAGTCGACTTTTGTCTACATATTCAAAAAACACATTAATCACCAGCAGCACAAACAGATTTTTGACAAGTCTCTTCATTTCAAAAAACACCTTCCATTTGATTGGACAGCAGAAGGTGGCAAATTACACACTTCCATACATTTTTAAATAAAAATAAAAATCATAATAATCATAATAATAATAATAATAATAATAATAATCATAATAAAAAATTATTTAATTAATTTTTGATTTTCTTCTCTCAATCAATCAACCAATCAATCAATCAATCAATCATCCGTCCATTATAAGGGTATTATGCTTGTCTAAAAATGCAGATCGTAATAAAATTAAGTACACGATCTGTGTTCCAAATTGAGATCAAAATTGAAATGAAATTGAAATGAGTGTGGGCTCTAGTGATGTCTTTGATATGCCAAGTGAACAGACAAATGGGGAACACTGATAATTTGTCTTTTTTTCTTTAGCTTTCTCTTTTTCTCTTCTTCCGCTACAATGACAATATCATAATGACTAAAACTATACTTAGTTTATGCTACTAACTGAGGTATTTTCGGTATTTTTTTTCTTCTTCTTTTATTTCTTAGAAAATAATGGGGCCAATTTCAGCCACATTATGCCACGGAACATATCGAAAACCTTTTTTGAATTCTCATTATAATATACTTTTTTTTTTTTTCATTATATTTTAATTTATATCACTCGTAAACCACACCAGCCCTGAGAAAGAATTTTCTTTTTTCTTTTTAAAAAAAAAATTTAAAAAAAAAAAAAAAATTCATTATTATTATTATTTTTTTCTTTTCATTTCACAAACAAAAAATTACAAATATCAATTTGTTGTTATTATTTTTTTTTAATATTTTTTTTATATATAATATAAATTGTTAAAATAAAAATTTAAGAAAAAAAATTCTTATCCTGAGCTAACCAAACACCCTCATTCCAGTATATCCAATAAATCTAAACATCATCTCACTCTCACCACCACCATCTTGATAAAACCATTCTAGGAGCATTCTCTATATTACCATTCAGTACCATTATCATCATCACACTGCTGATCGATGTCTTGGTTCCGTTTTCGCTTCACTCGAGTCGACGGGCACAATCAAAACACAAACAAAACAAAAAACAAAAGAGTAAAGTGTCACTTTTTGAGGAACTTTGATTTTTAGGCTTAATATTCTTCTTTTCTTCTTTTTTTTTTCATTTTTTCATTTTTTTCATTTTTAACTTTTATCATTTATAGGCTGACAAATACCATCATGTTAAAATAGTCATCTATACTGCACTATATCAATATAAAAAATTCTTCTTCTTCGTACTTTTCTCCATGTTGCCACACTACTTCGATCTTCAAAATTATATATATATATATAAAACATAAAATAAAAAAAAAAATAAAAAAAAAAAAAAAACAATAATAATAATAATAATAATAATAATAATAATAATAATAATAATAATAATATCCAAATAATATCACATCGGCTCCGAAAAGTGAGCTCGAGCGATTAAACCATCAATCACACCTGAGAACATTCAAAGGAACAGCTTGACCTAGTATGACACTTCTTTCTTTCTTTGATTACATGAAATTTTGATTTCAACATCTATTCGCTCACTCTCTCTCGCTTTATCTCTTTTTTTGCACAAAATTTCACATAGCAAAAAAATAGAATTCACAACTCTTGTAAAGATAAAAATGAAAATATCTCGTTTCGTCGGTCGATTATTCAATCCATTCGCAACACGATTATTATTTTTTTTTTTGGTTTCCACGTAGAAAGAGAAAAATCAATCAATCAATCAATCAATCAATGAAATGTGTAGTTTTTTTTTTTTTTTTTTTGTTTAATTAATTAATTAATTAATTAATTAATATGCGACACAGTCATGGCTGCGTTGTTGTTGTTGTTAGTCGTGACGAGCGAAAGAGGACTGCAGTTGTTCGCCATGGACACGGGACTCGGCGCCATGGAGACAGGGGTGGTGGTCAGATGTGGGTTGGTCTGGGCGGGCGAGACGCCGAGGGAGGCTGCGGCCGCCGCCATGGAGATTGCCACTCCGTGCGGAGAGGCGAGAGTCGGCGAGCCCAGGGCGGCCGACGGCGGGTTGATCCGCTTCTCCTTCTGGCGCCGGTTGCAGAACCAGACGCGCACCACCTCTTTCTCCATCTGCAGTGTCTCGGCCAACATGGCGATCTCTTCGGACGTCGGTTTCGGATTCTGCAGGAAAGCCTTCTCGAGCGCCACTCGCACGCTCGTCTCGATACTCGTGCGTTTTTTGCGCCGCCGTCCGATCGACTCGGGCGTCGTGTGAGCGTTCGTCAACGCGTTCGGGTTGTTGATCGAGTTATCTGCGTCTTCCAGCCATTTCTGCAGCAGCGGCTTCAGTTTGCACATGTTCTTGAAGCTTAGGTTCAGCGCTTCGAACCGCGAGATGGTCGTTTGGCTAAAATCGTTCCCGTAAAGCTTTCCCATAGCTAATCCGACGTCGCCTTGAGTAAATCCTAAAAAATACAAAGCATAAAACGTAAATAATACGTATCACACTTAAAGATCCAAGAAAATAATGTACAATATTTATTTTAGACTTTTAGGCCAATAAATCAGAACTTTCCGACATCGGACCGAGAGCGTCGAGTAATGGTCGAACAATTAGGTCCACACGAATCTTCTTACCTGATAAGATCTTATTTGACAAGAAGATAAGTGCTGACCTAATTTTGACCATTGCTCAAGCACGAGTTATATTTTATGAGAGAATTTACCGATAGAAAATCAGAGAAATGACCATGAGGAATTCAAACGTAAACAAACCGCCATTAAAATTTGTTTGAAAAATTCCGTAATAGATGGCGCCAGGACCCCAGTAAGATTTTCAAAATGAAAAATCCAGCCACCAATTTGACGACGAATGGAATTTGTTACGCGCTTCAAGATTGGTCGGACAAACAATAGTCGTGTTGTAACGACTCTCCTCATTGGTTGTCACTCACCGAAGAAGCTAATGGTAAATTCTCATGTGGCCGATACCGATATCGACAACGGCAATGCAGTAAAATTGGATATTGGTCAAAGTCTAATTTATTTGTTATATTCTAAACACCTAGTTTGATTCGTCGCTGTTTAAATGTTTTGGCAAACTGTTCCAGTTCTTCTAAATCCGTCGGTTCTTCAGCCGACGGAGTTTCTGGAATTCGCGTCGGAGTTGGCGGTGTAGGCTGTAATGTTTGTTGTTGCTGTTGCTGCTGCTGCTGCTGTTGTTGTTGCTGCTGCTGTTGTTTCTGAGCCTTCAAACAAAAAAAATGTAAAAATTAAAAATAATTTTTTACTTAATTTTAAATGATAAACTCAAATGTACCTGCAGATGAAGCTGTTGTTGCGCCACCGCTGCAGCTGCTTGGGAAACGACTCCCTGCGAAATGCCCACGTTTGCTTGGTTTTGAAGTTGCGGCAAATTCTGTAAATTCTGTGGCACGAGTCCCTGCTGAAGTAATCCCTGCGTTTCGATTCAAATAATTAGCTACACGCGCTTCTCTTTGTAGATAATGAAGCAACAAATCAAAAAAATTTCGTTATCTTCACCTGATTTTGTAAAAAAAATTGCGCTTGCATGTTAGTAGGCAGCTGCCCTGGCTGTAGGAACACAAACTGTTGAAGATTCTGCAGGTTTTGTTGGTGCTGCTGAAGCTGCTGTTGAAGATTTTGCAGTTCCTGCGGCCCCAATTGTAGACCCGGAATGCCTGACGTTACAGGTATCTAAAAAAAAACAAATATATAAACATATTTACAAAGATACAACTTGTAGATTACATTTAATTAAGTCAACAAATAGTGTCAATACGTGCACGTATCAATTTTTTTTACTAAATGAGGCACATTAGGGTTAAGGCCGACTGGAGGGTTTGTGGAGCCCCAAAAAAGCGTAGGAACCGCCTAAAAAAAAGGTTAAAAATGGGGCACCCTTAAAAAAATGTAGTCAAATTTTCTTAGAAATTATCACGTTTTCTTAAAACTTTATAAGTGTGGGCCCCTAAAAATTATATTTTATAATTTTTTTAGAAATATGAAAGTGCGAGAGCCCAACAAATATGAAATTATCACTTAGAACTTTATAAGTGTGGGCCCCTAAAAATTATATTAACTAATTTTCTTAGAAATTTGAAAGTGCAGGGCCCAAAAAAATATGAAATTATCAAATTGTCTTAAAAATTTATAAGTGTAGGGCCCCATAAAAATGATGTGATAAAATTACATTAACTAATTTTCTTAGAAATTTTAAAGTGCAGGGCCCAAAAAAATAAAATTGTCAAATTTTCTTAGAAATTTGAAAGTGCGGGGCCCAAAAAAATATGAAATTATCAAATTGTCTTAGAAATTTATAAGTGTAGGGCCCCATAAAAATGATGTGATCAAATTTTCTTAAAAATTTGTAAGAGCGGGCCCCAAAACAATGACATTAACTAATTTTCTTAGATATTTCAAAGTGTGGGGCCCTAAAATTATTATATTATCAAATTTTCTTAGAGATTTGAAAGTGCGGGCCCCTGGATACAAAAAAAACGGCAAATGAGCCGACCCTGATTTGGGCCCCTCAAGGTTTTGGGCCACCGGCTTTGCACTATTTTCATTAATTGTGGCTTTGGAATGTGAAATCACCTGAATCTGTTGTCCCAGCTGACTCTGCATTAATAGCTGCTGCTGGCCCTGTGTTCCTGCAACCATCAACTAAAAAAAAAGAAAGTTTGTCGTTTAAATTCAATCGAATTAATACGAAAAAAAAAAAAAATAAATAAATGCGAATTGTTACCATATTTTTCACCTGGTTGAGAGATAGTTGTCCAGCAGCCACCGCCGCTAAAGCTGCAGCAGTCATGTTAGCCGCTGCCGGACTCATCATCTGTTGCTGACTTGTGTTGTTGGATCCTCCGGAAGATGTAGTTGTGGGAGTAGACGCTTGTCCGTTTGGTGTTCGATTCTGGTTTCCATGTGTCGTCGCATTTATCGGTTCATCATCTGTTACCTGCATTAAATAAATGAAATTAATAAAACGAAATATCAATTTAAATCGAAATGCCAACTCCGGAGAAACACCGCAACAACCGAACTTCAATTACACAAATTAATAGGAAAAAAAAAAATGAAATAAATGAAATAAATTAATTAATTTAATAAATTAATAATAGAGGTTTGGCGAGTACGTTTTTTAAACTTTCAAATAACTTATAACGTAAAACTTATCGATATAAGTTACAAGTTGGTTATATTTTTAAAACAAGAATGGGATAAATAAATCTGTTTAAGACATTTTGCTTTTATTTGATGTGTTCATTCGTTAAAAAGGATTTCGCCAAATGGATAAATATAACTTATAACTTATAGGTTCTAACTTTTTTATTTATAAGTTACAAGTTATAAGTTGTACGTATAAAAAAATGTAATTGCCAAACCTATAATGATTTAACATTTTAAAAAAAAAAAAAAAATTTATTTCTCCTTTATTTGAAAATATAGAAAAAATATTTTTATTGCTTTTTTGTTGATTTAAAAAATATTTTTCTAAATGTTATTAGGTTTTATTTCAGGATTTGCACGTGTCTTTGATTCCTGGAATACCTTCATCGAAGAAAGTGGTGTCCCGTATATCAAATTAAAATGCTGTCGTTTCCCAAAATGAATTATTATTATTATTATTATTATTATTATTATAAATATCTGCACAAAATACGAAAAAAAAAATTGATATTGTTATAAAATTGTTCATTACTAAAACAAATGTGCATTTTTAATTACATTTATGAATTTAGATGATTAGAAATCAACAAAAATATAAAATTTGATAAAAATTCTTCTATCGGCATTTTCTCTATCGTTATTCCAAACATTACAATCTAATTTCAACATTAAAATTCAGATCCACAACATTTGTGCAAATCCTGGAATCAATTTCACCCTTGATAAAACAAAATTTATTTTTTTTCTAACTTCCATCGACTTTCACTGGCGCATTAAGGTGCTAAGGGCCCACTAATTTACATAAAAAAAAATTAAACAAATTTGCAAAATTTCCAATTTAATCTGATCAACTGAAATGGGGCCTCTAGAAATCTAGAGCCCAGTGAGCCCAAACAATAATGCGTCACCGTCGACTCCGTTCTGCCGTCAACCATACTCCGCAAACCTTAAAATAAAAACAAAAAAGATAACAACAATGATCACAAACACAAAACCAACTTACCAACAAAAACATACAAACTAAACAAAGATTTTAATACCGAAATACCAACAATTTAAACAAGACAACCAAACTAAACGAAGAAATTAAAACAATACTTACTCTACTCACTAAATTGAGCGCTCCCTTCTCCGAATCCACGCTGTCTCCATCCTGACTTAGATCTCCGACTCCGTCACTCTCACTACTGTCTTGAGACCCATCGTTTGACAAATCACCATTCATACCTGGGTCTAAAAAAAAAAAAAATTAATTTAATTAAATTAATTAATAAAAATAAACTTCAAAAAAAAAAAAAAAAAAATTTTTTTTCAATGTGAATTTGCCTCCATTTTCCATTATCTCCAGCCAATATCTCACCTGTTTACCTTTTTTAACATGCAACTCGACTCCAAATGACACTCAAAATGACTATGCTAATAACTTCCTAAAACATTATCACTATTTTTGACAAGCAACTAAAAAAAAAAAAAAGTAACAAAAAAAAAAACCCATAATTGTTTTTTCCCCCTCAAGAAAAAAAGAGAAAAATTGCACATTCGTGAGCAACTTCTAGCAGCCAAATATTAATCAATTTCTTTGATATTTACACCTCCAATGTATATTTGAATGATAATGCACCGGTGAATAACCGTTGAAATAAGAGTAAACAAGATAATTTCGACTATTTGTTTATTTTGCACGAAGAAATGTATATTTTAGATAAATTAAATTATAATTTCGAGTTATTTATGTGTAAGTCATTAGAATTTTCTGGGAAAAAAGGTCATTAATGATTCGAATAAAGTGCAATAACTCGAGTTGAGCGGGGGATGAATGAATGATTTAGTTCAAATTAGAATGTAACTGGAATTGCAAATGATATTTACAGGTGTTTTTGAGAATTGGCTAAAACACCTGACGAAATTAATCAAGTGTGGGGGCTGCTTATTGACATCTGAACTCTGGTATTTATTAAATTGTTTTCGTGTGGAAAACTAATTTGTGCGTCATTCAAAATCTAATTCATAGATGGCGCCATGTGTCCGACGGTGTTAAAACGTGAGTGCTGAATTAATCGACTTAATTTATCGGTTTAATCGATAAAAACTGAATTTGTCGATGAAAATTCGAAAAAAATACGATAAATACTGCAAAAGCGATAAAATATTAAAAAATCACTACCAAATCTGCAAAATTGTAAAAAAAAAATTCCAAAAATTAATCGGTAAAAAATCCGAAAATTAATCGAAAAAAAATCCGAAAATTAATCCAAAAAAAATGAAATAATTGTTTAAATTTCAAACAAATAATTTTCTATTTTAAAATTTCGACAAAAACACCTAAAAATCGTTTTAAAATCTCAAAATTTTCACTTTTTAACCATCAAATTTATCGATAAAACCCGCGCAATAATCGACTAAAAATCGACACAGCTCCCAGCCAATAAACATTAATATTAAAACATCCATTTCCACCTTTCCATTCACAGCACCAACTGTAACAACGACAACGCAATCAAAACAAACCTTCTTTCACCCACTCCACTTGATAATCCACTTTTATTAACCACTCACCATCACCAAACCCACAAAATTCCAATCCCAAACTCAACGTCCAAACCAGCTGACACGACACAAATAACGCTTGCATTTTAAACCGAACCCGTTAATGATTTAATCAATAACACGCAACCCCCAAACAACCAAAATAATAATAACAATAATAATAATAATAATAATAATAATAATAAATTTAAAAAAAAAAAATTTTTTTAAGGTAATAAAAAAATCTCCTTTTATCACCACCCCAACCAAAAAAAAAGGTTCCCCCAACACACCCAAAAAAAAAAAAAATCAATCCCACAAACCTTTGCAGCAACCAAGTATGGCTGAGACCGGTCCGTCTCCATTTGTAGGTGAAACGAAGCTTTTTGGTGGTAAATATTGTATCCACATTTGTGTGACAGACCATCAGCTAAACACGTTATCGACTCGCGAGTGTTGCAGCGTCAAAAACACCGCCAAACCCTCGGCTTTGCCGCACCGCACTCCGCACAATCGGGCGACCGGAGGTAAGTCGAGCAAAATCCGGCAAGCAGCTCCCACCCAGCCCGCTGCCAACGCACATTATGCACTCCTCGCCACACTAAGCACGCGTCTATGTACATATATATATATATGTATGCAGGGACAAGGGGAGGGATGAGGGAGAAACCGGTCTCGCATCGACCCATGCAAATCGAGTAGTTCCACCAATGAGCGATGCCAGCGGATGGTGGAATGCACGGCCCACCGTGTTACGCCGGATTCCCTCGTTAACGGACATTTTATAACGAAAAAAGTAATTCAAAAATCAATTTTAACGTTTAAAACGTTAAATTTCATCGTGGAATATTTTTACGCTATAAAATAACTCGTTTTTGGTATTACCGGTAAAATGACACAATTACGTTATAATAATATAACAATTTTTTAAAATTTTTTTTTTTTTAGTTGTGTGTGGACGTTATTATTCACACACACGTTGTGTTGTTTTCGGTATATTTCTCGTTTCCCAATCTCCCCTCGTTTCCCGATCGATACGGCCGTCGAAGAGCAGCGGCAGAGCCCGCTTATGCAAATTTTCATGCGCTTGCATAAACTACCTCTTCCCATTGGTCGAGCTGGGATGGCACGTCCATTTGAGTGGCATCACGGCATCCTCCGCTGACTTTTCCCCCAAAACAACGTCTGCCATAACCGTCGAATGAAATATTTAATCGAAATTCGAAGAAATCGAATGATTTTCATCCATTTCCGATTAAAAATGTAAAAAAAAAAAAAAAAAAAAAAAAAATTGCATCGCCGGTGCTCGCAACCAGCAATTTCCCATTCACTGATCACTGAGGAATTAGGGCCCGGAGAAGACAAGTTAATGATTGTTTCCATTCCATTTGCAATGCACAATGAAGCTTCTCCACACTAGGATGACTCATCTCTTACAAGTCACCTGTAGCTTAGGCAACTGAAAGCATCTAGTATATATATAATGGAAGCCCAATTCCCTATATTGATCCGCAAAAAAATAGGATATTAAATTCCTATAAAAGAATTAGAATTTTGACAATATTTATTTTTTTTTAAAATATTAATTTGCTTGGAAATTTTTTTTTTTTTTAAATTGATTTTAAAAAATGAACATAGGACTAACCCGAGATTATGGAGGCATTTCCTGACAACAGTGAATCATATAAAATGGATGAGTATTTTTGATTGCATTGTGCAGTGTATGTAGGAATATGTATTTTTTATGGGGAAGATAATCCTCCAGATGTATATCCAATGTTAGTTTCCTACTCAGATTCCAATTTTTGTTTTCTGTTATTTACTGTCCACCTTTTGAGATATATTTCCTATTTTTTTTTTTTTTTTTTTTTTGTCCCCTCTTAAGACCCACTTCCTGGCAAAATGGCATGTTTCCTGCCGTTTACTCAACTACGTCCAATCAAGACGCAAGAAACCCTAAAGTTATTGTGCAATTCAAATCTGAACTAAATTAACAGCAAAAAGTCGAGTTTTGCTTTTAATTAAATAAATGTTGACAATTTATTTATATTTCATAATATACGTAAGTTAAACAAAATGTAGTATCATTTGCGAAGCAATAGCGTGTAACAATGTATTACAAAATACATTGTAATACATTGAAATATGATTGCGATTTATTCTCAACTATAAAAAAATCCATTTATTTAAATCCCCAATTGTTACCAAACCTCATTGTAATAAAAATTTAATTGCTCGAAGCAACAATTGTTACCAAATCGAATTGTTTAGAAAAAATTTTATTATAAGAAAATAAAACGCTCAAAAAAATTAATAACAATATTATTCTAACCCAACAATTTAAACAACTTAATAAAAAGTATCCGACGATTTACAAGTAATCCCGAGAAGTCGTTTTTAAAAAAAATAAAAATCATTTGCCTAGATTTTACCATGTCAATTACACCATAAATTTATACCTCATTGTTCCCTGGTACAACATTTACAATAAATATATCCCATATATAGAAAAAAGAAAAAAAATGAGGGACATATATTGATTATTACTCTAGCCGTGTCCATCATAAACAGGTTCCATCTGGCAAAGAGACCTAGCAAAGGCACAGATATCTTGATTCCAGTGTAAACAAATGACTTTTAGTAGAGGGTGGAAAACATGGCTACCAGATGCCCACGAGACAAAAACATGAGATGTGTCCTTTTCGTCCATCTTTTTCTAATAAATGTCAATCTTATGTTTTCCAGAAAGAGGGATATTATAATTTTTTTTATATATATATATATATTTTTTTTTTACTTTTTGTAAAAAAAAAAAAAAAAAAAAAATTGCATTGAGCAAGTGTGGATGCATGTGATAGCACGAAGTCGATTCATCATGCATGTAATGGCATTTGCCTTATCATTCAGCGAGAAAAGTAGGGTCTCATCAACACGTTTTATCGTTGACTGTTCGCGCCGAGGAACTTGGCATAGCAAGTTTGTGCAGCTTTGTTGACGTGTTGTTAACAATAACCATTTCGTTTAACAAACAACGACGCACCGAAATTCATTTTTGAAAATTTTTCGCCAACAATGTACAAAACCAAAAAAATTACAACAAAAATCACACGAAACAATATTTTAAACAACAATAATCCAAAAATCCAATTTTTTTTAAATTCGCCAACTATGACAAAGCAAAACAATGCACTCAGCCAAATAACCGACAACTTTCGACGACAACAATCACACAAAACAATATTTTAAACAACAATCATCCAGAAATCCATTATTTTTTAAATTCGCCAACAATGACAAAGCAAAACAATGCACGCAGCAAAATAACCGACAATTTTCGACGACAACAATCACGCGAAACAATGTCGTTGTTGTTGTTGCGGCTTTTTTTGTGTGTGTTGACAATTGATGTGCCATACATCAATCAATAAACAGTTATTATTTAATTCCATGTTCATTTACAGTTACAGACTCAACAAATCACAGATGTCATGATCACTCGGTAGCAATGTCACATTGTACGATGAGTTTAAGATAAGAAACATGTTATGGCTCTTCATACACTAGTTTACATTCCAGGTACAATTTCTTATCAGATGCAGCGCTTGATAATTGTGGCAGCAATTTGATGTGACATTTCCTACAATTGATATTTCAATGGAGAGCAATTATCTTTTTAATAGTGGACAGCTTTTACTTTTGCTATTTTTTTTTTGCAGTCATTCCATTTACAATGTATAAAAATTGTTTGTCGTGTTCGAAACAGAAAGCAATTTTTTTCTCTGTGTGTCAGTTTGTTTAATTCTTTTAGCATTGATCAATTTTTCTTCATTCGCAAATGTAAAATTATTATTTATTTTTTTTTGAAGTTATATATATATATTTTTTTTTAAATTGAATTAAATTAAATTATTTGTTTATTTTTTAATAAAAAAGAAGCACATAATGATGATAATAATACACCATAAACTTAATAGAGCAATTTATATTCCAAATGTGACTGAGTCCAAAAGACGTCGAGTTAAACGAATTAAAAAACAAATAAAAAGCTGTAGTTGAAATATAATGGCTTTTAAGTCTTTTTTGAGCAAAAGTAATTTGAAATTGAATAATTTATTACCTTAAGTGGTGAAAGTTATGGGAAATTTACCACTTTTTTTTTGTTATTGCATAAAAGAGAAAACAATTTTATTTATTTATTAAATATTATAAAAAGTAGGAATTTGGAAATATTAAAAAGTTAAAACTAAATCGGCAAAATCAATAGAAAAATGACCAAAACACTGACCAATTGGAAAAAACCAAAACAATTTTTAAAAAAACAAAATAGTTGAAAAATAAACCAAAATAATTGAAAATTAAACCAAAACAATTGAAAATAAACCAAAACAATTAAAAAATAAACCAAAACAATTGAAAAATAAACCAAAACAATTGAAAAATAAACCAAAACAATTAAAAAATAAACCAAAACAATTGAAAAATAAACCAAAACAATTGAAAAATAAACCAAAA
>JAQFXT010001343.1:0-18413 GCA_034683725.1 Strigamia crassipes | reverse complement strand
CACGGTACTTGGGGGGGTCGCCAAAAGTACCGCGGTACCGGTACACGGTACTCGGGGGCGCTGCCAAAAGTACCGCGATACAGTATGCGGTACTAGGGACTGTTAAAAAAAGTACCGCGGTACCGGTACACGGTACTGTACCGTTACCGCCGGTACTGTACCGCCGGTGCTTGCCGCGTACTTGCCCAACACTGATCTTGACATCGAAAGAGCCGCAGGTTGCCGACCCCTGGTCTATAATAAAGTACGTTCAAAGAGAAACCACTCGTTTTATATTTGTTTGCAGAGGTCATTCAAAAACCAACCATTTATCAATGCCAGCAATGTAAAGAGTGGAGTGGATATAGTATACGCGGAAAAAGCTGGACTCGTCATAACGGCAGCAATTGCATCATTTTATATATCTAGAAACTGCAGTTTTACTTTTGCCCCTAAACCAGTATACAGCGATGATGTGGCACTGGCATTTTCAAAACGATTTGCTCACAGGAAGTTCTTCAATCACAAGTAATTTAATGAATTGAAGTTGATAAGATTTAAATATTGAAAATTACAGAATCGTTCAGCTTAAAGAACATGGACTACTTGACTTGTTGTACAATCGTTACATACCTTTCAGGCAGGATTGTACCGAAGATAATTTGTTCTATGCAATTTCCTTTGGTCAAATAATGGGTCCAATTGTTACGTTTGCTTTTGGAGTATTGTTGTCTCTTGCTGTTGGGTTAGTGGAAGTATTGGTAGTAAGATTTAGAAGAATTTATTGAAATTTCTGTAGTAGATTAACACTAATAATGTGAAATAAAATTACAATTGCAATAGTGGCTACATTTGTTTTAAAGACTTTTATTTAATCTGACCGAATGTTTCAACTCTTCTGGTTGTGACACACCAGTACTAGTGACAACGTACCAAACGAGAATAGACTACCAAATAATCCAAACAGCAACACTAGACAAACAATCCAAACATTGTTTTTGATGGAAATTGTCGTCTACTGAGGGTGCATTTGCATGGGTTTCAACTAGTTTACATGAAATTTAAAAAATCGTTTTTTTGTATGTTCACAAGCACAAACATATTTCCACTGAAGAGAGGGAAACAATTAGTTTGTCTTGTTGTTTATAGTAATAACACAAGAACGTGTTATTTATGTGTATATATATTTTTTTAGTACTGGAAAATGTTGATTCCAGCAGTCGTCTAGTTCCGACCTAGCTTAATAAAACAACTTTTAGTGTAACAAACAAATTGCTGAGCTATTTTTGTGCGAAATTTATCACTAAAAAAAATTAGTTTCTGGGAGGATTGCCATAAACAGAAAGCAAATTATCGTAATTGAAAATCTATTGATTGAAGTTATGCGTGAGCAGTTACTTGTGTTGGTTTTTTTGTTGTTCAGTACTGCCACCATTAGAGCTGAACTATTGAACCGAAGCCACAGAGATAGATGTAACAGTTTACATAAATTGCTGATACCTATGACAATGTAGGTACTAATAACCGGACAAGCCATAAGTAGCATCATTTATTTGTTATTTCTACAATTTATATTTTGGTCCATTACTTGGCAAAAGGTGAAATTAATGAGTGCATGTGTGTTGTACCTAGCATCAAGGGACCGCTGCTTGTGCGTGGTGTGGTGCGGTGCAGTGAAGATTCAAAGCGGTTTAGTTTTTGCCGCATGGATTTCTATACAACAGTACTTTCAGGACAGGACATAGAAGTAAATTAAATCGTTAAATAACAAAAAATAAATTATTTATAAATTTTTAAATTTTAAATGTGTACAAATATTACGAGTGTCCACACTGCCAACTGAAATGTCTCGAATCTCGTCGGCAATTTGTAACAAAATTACCGAGACTCGAGACTTCAAAATGGTGACAATTTTCCAGGGAATTGTGTCGTGGGAATTAATTTTCCGGGTCAGAATCCTTAGTTGCATCCAAGGGGCAATACTAGTGTAAACGCACCTTGAGACTTGGCTGACTCGCGGCAATTGGCTTTGTGCGTGCTGCGTAAATTGTTACAAGGAAATGAGACCGTAGCTACTGATTACGAAATTTCATTTCATTTGAGACATGTTAGGTCTCTCTTGTTTTTTTTTGCTCGCACCCGATTATTACCTCTCGCTCGACCGACCAAATTACAGGTTTTGCTAGCTGGACAAACATATTAGTGAGTTAGGTATGGATTGGTCGATGCACAGCTAGAGACAGTTGTCGTGATCCGACTTAACTTACGTGATTACCTGGGTAATCTTTTTCTTATGGGAATAAATGAATACACTTTGGTGATAGGTTTAATGATTCATATTTTATTTACTCGAGTTTACAAAATTGTACGAGAAGTGGGTAAAAAAACTTGCTTGAGTAAACACGCTTGCATGTGGATTCAAACTCGCCCTTGAATGATGTTGTTATGTATAAAGTGAAGTGAAAATTTAGTACTAATAATGTTAATATAATACTAATAATGGTAATGCAAATAAGGTTAGTGTTTTATATATCTAATTACATTTTTTTAAAGCATTTTTAAGTCTGTTAATTAGATTGAAGATATTCTCATGCTACATCAGTGTTTTTTTTCCACACACAAGTGTACGAATTTGGGGTACGCATTTACACATTTTCCGTCAATATGCATGTATATGCGTTGATACGTAAGCCAGAAGAATTTTTATGAGAAAAATAAGTCATTTTTATGTTTTGTTTATTTTTGTATCTAGTAAGCTGCGTAAGCTTTGCAATTACATTTACTACAGCAAATTCGTATGGCTATTGTCCTACAATTTCGGTTTTAATTCTTCAACAGGAAAGTGGTGAATTTTTTTAAATTCTTTTTTTTGCATTGTATTTGTTTGCATTTACAATTATTTTAAAATTTTCTTGTAGATATGTTTTCTACAAATATTTCAAATGTGAGTTTGTTATTAATATTTTCTAAAATGAATTTTAATTGGTCATAATGGCGGAATTGAATGTCTGATCAGAAATTTTGGTAATGATATATTTTTTAGGTGGAAATTAAACATCTAGGATATAAATGGATTACTAAAGAAAGTATACTGCAATTGAGTTGTACTAATCAGTTAGTAAGTAAAAGAGGGCGGAGTGATTCGATTTTAATACTAACAATATTCCAACAACTTGTACTTTTCATTAAATGAAAGAGTCCATCGAAAAACAACACGTCACTCATGAATAATTTAAGCAAACCAATAAAAGTAACAGGTATTATGGTACGTAATTCTGATATAGAGCTCTTGCAGCACATGAGCTCAATTGATAGAGATTTTGTATAATCTAAATTTTAAATTATCTGCTTTGAAAATCTGTTTGTTCTCATTGGCTGAGTGCTTTGCTAATGTAATCACCTTAGCCAATCACAGACATGTTCGTTGCTGACCAATGGGAATTAGTGGATTCTCTGGGCAGATAGAGTTGACTGACTTGATTAATATTTGCAGTTTCCACCGTTTGTTTCATTGAGAGAGGAAAACAATACGCTTATAATGGAAGATTATTACGGGCATCTTTTATCCATTTTCCAAAAGGACTTTAATGTCACGTAATACATTAGTGAAATAGTTTTATTATGAATTTTAAAATATATTATTTACATTTATGAATCTTAGCTTTGAGATGATGAAACCAAAGGATGGGAAATTTGGTTTGCTTCAAAATGGCAAATGGAATGGGATGATGGGTGATATCGTGCAAGGAGTAAGTTTAGCCAGGGCCGGACCTACTGACGTTGCAACGGGGCGTAGGACCAAGCGCGAATGGATTAAGCGCGAAAACGTGCTTTTTGCGCTTATTCCTACTGTGTTAAGCGCTAAATTCCATTTTCGCGCTTATTCCTGTTGTGTCAACTTCATCACTTCGTTTTCGCACTTAATTCTAACAATGTCTAACAAGGGGGGGAGGGGGTAGCAGCCCCCCTTGACCCCCCCCCCCCCCGACCTCACCTTGCTAGTTTTTTTTTAGTGTATTGGTTAGGCACGTATTCGCGCTTATTCCGAAGCACGAAATTTGGTTTTTGCGCTTAATCCGGACGCGTGAAACGCGAATTTCGGTTTTCGCGCTTAGTCCGAATTCGTGAAGTGCGAAATTCGGTTTTCGCGCTTATTCATGTTTGTTGCACTTGGCAATCAAGGATTAAGCGTGAACATCATTTGCGCTTATTCTTTTCGCGCTTATTACGCGTCCCCGTTGCAACATGTGCATTTCAAACGGAGTGGCAATCAAAGCTACTTGTTTAACATATGGTTTTTAGAATTTTAAATGTTAAATATATGCTATTACAAAATGGCCCGGTCTTTGAGGAGTCGTGGGCCGTTTCGTTTTTCCACCAATAATTGTAGAAAGGAATTAAAGAAAAACCATAAACCCCGAACATGTTAAACCAGTCGTAATTTTTCAAGCTAGATTGAGACATGCAGTTTAAATATGTTGTTTAAAATGCAGTTTAGTTTGAATTACTTTATGAATGTGTTTAGTGTAAATTTTCATAAATATTATTTAAAGAATGTTTGATTTTCGGTACGCCAAGTAATTGTTGCCTAAAATCTTTGTAGACTGCAGACATAGCTGTTTGTTTGACTATTATTCGCAGTAGAAGAGATTACGTTGACTTCTCACCTTCATTGTTTGTAGTACAGTTCGAAATTCTGTACCGAAAATCTGATGATCACGAATGGACTATAACTTTCTTTCTAAAAGCATTCAGCAAGAATCTGTGGCTAAGCATATTTGCTGTCAACTTGATAGTTGTTGTAGTTGTTTTAATAGAAAATTCAATTTCAATGAGTTTTGTAAGTTTCCTAAATGAGATATTTCTTAGCTGGCCAATTGTCTTAGTAGGTATACCGCAGGAATCTTTTTTGAAACAGTGTTAATTGAATGCATTATTAATGTTTGTTGCAGGCGAATTTGCATTACCAGCAACGCGTTCTGCTAAGTTTTGTCTTATAATTTATCTCGTCTTCTCGATGATTCTGTTGTCAGTTTTTGGATCATTATTGACTGCTTTGTTTGCAACTAGAAAAAGCAAAATCCCATTTCACTCGATCGAAGATATGATTCAAAAAAGTGATTATTTACCCGTTATTTTAACCGGTTCTAGTGTTGAGGAAACCTTTAAGGTATATGGCAACATAGAAACGTAAATCAATAACTAAAATTGTAATTGTAACATTTAACAGAGGACATTTAAAGGTGAAGAATTTTTTAAAATCAGTAGTTTGCAGCAAGGGATTGATAAAGTATATGGGCAAAAAAGTGGCCTAATCGTCGCGACAGATGTCATAGCAATGTACATCAATGGAAATTGCAGTTTTGCTTTCGCTCCTAAACCGTTGTATAGTGAGAACGTGGCATTAACTTATTCAAAACAATTTGTTCATAAGAAGTTTTTCAAGAATAAGTAATCTACCATACAAGCTTTGCCCAGGAAATTCACTAATTCTTATTGGCTGGCTGCTTTGTCAGTAGTAGGTGCATTCAATTTTGAGAAGACTAATTGAGTTTTTCTTAAATTACTTAAAGAAGTGACTTAAAAAAGTGAATTCTTGATTGAACACACGTGTTAAATCAAATCTCAGAATGCTCCTATTTTATTTTGAGAAAGGGGATTAAACGATTAACGAGGGAGGGTTGGGGCCAGGGTTGTATGCGTTACTGCAATTTGGTAACTAGTTATCGTTACCGTTATTTAGCCAAAATAGTAACTAGTTACCATTCGTTATCGTTACTTATTTGTGAACCTCGTTACCGTTATCGTTACGTTACCGTTACATTTTCGTTACCGTTACGTTATGTGAATTATTAAAAATTGTTCGTTTTTGGCCCAAAACATCCAGAAATTGATCGTTTATGATAAAAAAATCTAGAAATTGATCGTTTATGATCAAAAACGCCCAAAAATTATGTTTTTACCATGATGCAATGTAACGATAACGTAATTTTGAGTAACGGTTTGTTATTGCTAAATAAGTAACTAATTACCATTACTTTATGCAGGCAGCATTATGTAACGCGTTACCGGTACAGTTACGTAACGATAACGTCGTTACTGGTAACGACGTTATTGTAACGGTAACGTATGTAACACTGGTTGGGGCCACAACAAATGGGAACACAGGTGCAGAAGATAAGTTACTTTTATAAGTCAAAGAAGTGATTTTGAAATAAATTAATCTTAATCTTCTTCTTTGAATTTTTGTAAGTTGACTCGTCACTGATATGAGGCAAAAAACCATCATGTCCTGTTTAGAGAAGTCATTTTAGATGAATAAGTCAATTTACCTTGTCTAGATTGAATGCGCCTATTGTGTTGATACAAAAGAATGATCAGATGATTATTTTGGCTAATCACAACATGGGAAATGAGATGAAATTATCTCTATTGCGATCAGTGCTCAGCTTGCTCATCTATAAGAATCAAGTGGATTATGTGGGCAGATCAGAGGGGGACAAAGTGCCCTTGTCCACCCCTGATGTAGCAGAATTGTAGTCTTTTTCTTTTTCTTATGTGAAATATATATATATTTTTTGAATGTTTGCTTAGAGTTATGCAACTCAAGGAACGTGGAATACTAAGAATCTTGCATGATCGCTATATTCCTCTCTGGAGACAATGTGGTGGGGATAATATCTATAAAATTTCTATTGGTCAAATATCAGGACCAATTGTTATGTTTGCATCTGGAGTTTTGTTGTCTGTGGTACTTGGACTACTGGAGGGAATTGTAGTTTGTGGTGGCCAACATTTTTTCCAAGATAGTTTTAGGAAATTTTCTTTGATAAAATAAAAATAATAAAAAGTTTAGCAATTTATCTATATCTTGCAAAATGTGAAGTAAAGGGAGTTGCAAGAAATATTCTCAGAAATGAGTCAGAATTAGAACTTCCAATTCCTCAAATGAATGTAAAATAAAAAAAAGCTGAAGAAATATGTACAATATTTTTTATTAACACGTTATACTTGATATTAACGTAAAGGTATTCTGTTAGTTTACTGCGATCTTCAGGTTCCCCGCACCTAGTGTTACGGACGCCACCTAGAGGTTGTAACCCTAACGCAGCGAACTTCGGATTAGCTATTTTGTAAAACCGGAAATAAAGCCAGTTGTCTTGATTTTTGACCTTAATCCACTTATTGTTTCTAAACTTTCATGGCGCAGTCGACGATCGGCTATTAATCAAAGCGGAGAATTCTCGTTTGCGAAAGGCGATACGATACGTAATCGATACGTAGCGGCGACTTACGCCCAACGAACGAATAATTTTGGCAAAGACCACGCGGTCTGGATATCACTTCGAACGAGTTTTGCGGTAAATGCAAAATGGCGAACAATTTGAATACGAATGTAATCAAGATTCTGAAAGCGTTGAATCAGACAATGACATGGAAGTAGAAAATTCAAGGCTGGAAAATACAAATTGGTGCGTAAAAAATTGACCAATGGCTCCGAAGTCAACATGCAATTTTATAAATCATAAATAATAAGAATTGCACACACAACCAGGCAATTAATTTTTTTCTAAAATTAATTAAAAAGGATGGATTTTTTTTTCTTCTGAAATTTATTGTTTAATTAGTATTAAAATTGCACTCACGCACTTGCTGTGGTAGTAGGTATTTAACGAGAAACTTTTGGAACTTGTGATTAATAACTTCAAGATAATAAATTTTAATAGCGATTAATATCTTCCGAGATAATAAAAGTTTATTTTCTATTTTTATTGAAGCTAGAATTGTGTCACGACATGGTTTCAAATTAAATACGGTAGTCTTATCAATTGCTAGTTCTTTGCCATGTTCAGACTACGGTGATGTTTTTGTGTTATTAATTGTTTTAGTTGTTTATTTTTCATTTCTAAGATGCATTTATACGTATTTTTATGTAAGTTTAAGACGATTTGAATTATAAAACGGTGTGCTTTTATGTTTTATTTATCTAGTAAGCTCACTAAGCTGTTTCAGCTTACTCGCAACTGCAGGAAATTTGTCTGCGATTTGTCCGACAATTTCTATTTTAGTTCTTCAACTGCGAAATGGTGATTTTTTATACTTTTGTTTGTATTTAAAAATAATTTCAAGTTTTTTTTTTAGATACATTTTTGAAAAACATTTCAAATGTAAGTTGCATTTTAACCAGAATTTTTACAATGGAATTTCATGGCAAATTGAGACATCTCTGGCACTAATTGGTTTCATTGCAGATGGAATTCCAATACTTAGGACACAGGTGGAGTACTAAACGGACAGAAAAAATTTTTCAATTGAGTTGTACTAATCAGTATATTCCATCAAGAGATATTTCTTGCGTGAATAATTTAAGCAAACCAGTAAAAGTATCTACTTTTATGGTATGTGATACAGACGTTTCGGGGAAACTACAGTTAAAAATTTTCTATGGTTTATGCAAGATCAATATTTAATTTTTCTCTTTTTCCTGTAATTTCATTGCATTTTAAGTTTCCACCATGCGTGTTTTTGAGAGAGGAAAACAATACGTTAATAATGGAAGGTTATTTTGGACACCTGTTTTCCATTTTTAATGCGAATTTTAATATTAGGTAATAGGAAATAAAGGATTATTATAATAAATGTTTTAAAAAATTTAATTATTTTTAAATTAGCTTTAAGATGATGGCAAACAAAGATCGCGTTTTTGGTAAAATAAAAGATGGAGAATGGAATGGATTGATGGGTGATATTGTACATGGAGTAAGTATTGTTTATAAGTCAGTCTTCCAATATAATAGCATCTTGATTTAAAAACAAAACAAAAAAAACATTAAGTTTCTCAATTAATTCGATGAATTTGTTTTAGACAGCAGATACTGCCACTTGTCTACCTATTACTCGAAAAAGGAGAGACTTTGTTGACTTTTCGCCTTCATTGTACGAAATACACTTTACAATTCTATATCGAAAATTAGATTACCGTGAATGGTCTCTGACTTATTTCTTAAAAACATTCAGCAAGAATGTGTGGCTAAGCATATTTGCTGTTAACTTAATAATTATTCTTGTTATTTTATTGAAAAATTCATTTACAATAAGTGTTGTAGGTTTCATTAGCGAGATTCTCCTTTGGTGGCCAATTGTCCTAGTAGGTAACGTACCCAGCACGACGTTTGAATTGTCGGGCAAGGTGTATTTTATACGGTGACAAATTGAATTAATTATGGACTTGTTTTAGGCAATTTGTCATTTTCATCATCGAATTCAGTGAAATTTTGTCTGTTAATTTTTCTCACCTTATCGATGCTGCTTCTATCTGTTTACACTTCATTGTTGACTGCTTTGTTTGCAACGAGCAAAATCAAAGTTCCATTCCACTCAATTGAAGAAATGGTTTACAACACAAATTATTTACCTGTGTGTTTACCCAGTAGTACTGTAGAAGAAATCTTTAAAGTATAACCTAAAAACATTGAGTCAATATCGGTTAAGAATTTCTTTGATTTCTAACAGAGTTTATTTCACAATGTACCATTCATGAACGTGAAAAATGTGAAGGAAGGGATTGACGTAGCATTCAGACAAAAAGCTGGATTTATTGCAACGAAACAAGTGATAGCAATATTCACCGGTACCAATTGTAGTTTTACTTTTGCTGCCGAACCCATGGCCAGTGTAATTATGGCGCTGGCTTTTTCAAAACGTTTTGCTTGCAAGGAGTTTTTCAATCAAAGGTCATTAGTCATTGAAACTAGTCTTTTAGTTATTAATTAATTTTTTAAATGAATATGGCAGAATCATCCGGTTGAAGGAATGTGGATTACTATATCTGTTGTACAATCGTCACATAAATATCTGGCACGATTGCAGTGAGGATAATTTATTTTATTCAATTTCGTTTGGTCAAATACGTGGTCCAGTTGTCTTGTTTGCCTGTGGACTGGTGTTGTCGATTGTAGTTTGGTTACTGGAAGTAGTAATAATGAAGTTTTAATAGTATGTTTTTTGTGACAATCAATTGAATTTTGTGATATATTGTTTACTTATTGTTCGTTTTATGTTGATGTCAAATATTTGGAATTCGAATTAAAATCTTCAACTTTCAATATTTTTATTCGTAAATTTATTTTACAAAAAGTAAATTCTTTTATGCTTTTATTTGTTGCGTTTTATTTCCGTTGTATTTCTATAGAACTTCTGTTTAAAAATTGTGCCGAACTTGACACAATTTCGTTTCAATTTCACATGACCAAAACCTCAACAATAACTTAAAAAAGCTGAGATTAAATAAGACCAAGAGTTATCAAAACATAGGCACAATTTATTGTCGTAGGGGGAGTAATTCTGGCATGAATTATCCCCAGCAATATTATTAATTAATACTTATACATGGACTAGATCGAAAAATGGCGATTATTTAAGTTACTAACAAGTATAGCTCGCAGTTCTTTACTAAATTAATAACAAACAAACAAGCTTTTCAATTATTACGAAATCTCGATCGCATCACGTTGTTGAGGCCGCATCGCATTGGGATTTGCATCTGCATCGTTCCTTTGTTCGCACTTCTGGTTACCATCTTGGAATCTTTGCGATTTTGGAGTATTTGACTGGGGATTTCTACTCACCACAATACCTTTACAATTTGATAAGGAAATTTCGTTACAATGGATGAATCTAATCTACTTAGATTAGATCACCAAGGATTTAAGTAACTATTTAGAATTACCAATGTGTCCAAGAATGGACTTAGTTTAGATCTATTCAGATCTATGTTTTGAGGTTTGTATTCAATCCATCTCAATTGAATAGGAGCAATCCACAGTAAATCTATCCAAATTTACTTCTACTTACCATCTAGTTCTGTTAAACAATAATTAGTTGGAGTGGGGGCCCGTCATGATCGATGACCTAGGACAGGGGTCGGCAATCTTTTGAGATGGAAGAGCCAAAAGTTACAATTTACAAAATTTTCCAGTTTTAAAGAACCACTAAAATATTTGTTTCAATATTATAGTATTGAATTAATACAATATTAAATTAGGTTCTATATAGCCGGTTAGTTCACAGCACAGCTGTAAGGCTGGGCCTGGTTTCCAAGCGGCTGTCAGCTGTCCGTCTGCAGTATAATACTTTTTTTCTGAGTTTTGAATATAAAATGATATAATTATTAATATTTGCGCATGGAACTGGAGAGCCGCATCTTGACATCAAAAGAGCCGCAGGTTGCCGACCCCTGACCTAGGAAAGAAATCCTGTTTTTTCCCAATCCACTTATTGGCAAACTTGATCGCTTTATACTTCACATTGAAGGTATTCTGGCTTACAACTATAGGCTCAGTACACAGGCAATCAACAGTTTAACATCCCCAAGGAGATATATCCGAACATTTTTTAAATATATCTTATCCCGACTTCCGTCATATAACAGGTTAGTGAACTGGGCCAGTTCACTTACTTCGACGGAAGGCAACGCCTGCTGCATCTATGGACCAGCGGAAGACCATTTTGCAGTTTCATCGAGGATTCAACCGATGTGTGAGCAGTTAAGTGACGAGTTCCAGCAAATCTTTTTAGCCACGTATTCTACTGTATTACATGCACATTTGTGAGAGGTATTGTGGCTTGAGTATAGCTCATTGTTTCTTCTGCGTTATTTCCTTACAAAGGGAAAACACCGGTTGGAAACTGGTCTAATCCAGATTTCCCGCTCTTTTCAACTTCCCATTTTTCTGTTGCCCTTTGTTTCCAGTTTCGCTCGCAAATACAGTTTCTTTGTTCATACGCACGCAACTATAAGGACAACAACACTTTCATTTCAATTTTCTAGTCAATTCATTAATTTACAAAATTCGTATTAATTTATTATCATAATATATTTCTCCAGTTTAATAAACTCTCGGGCAAGTAATTTGTAGTTAAAAGTAATTGGACATAGTGGATTTGTTTGTTGTAATTTATCTTCCAATTTCTATTACAAATGTGCTCACGCACCAGGTTTGCTAGTGATTAGTTAGCGGAACACTTTAGGAACTCGTTTCAGTTAAATTGTAATATACTGCTAAGGACGTGGAGGCAATATAAAGTTGTTTTATATTTTTATTGATGCTGAAATTGTGTCATGCGTAGTTAAGATGAAACTCTACTCACCACTATGGTATGTTGCTAATTCCGACTGTAAATATATTTTTGTGTTGTTTATTGCGTTATTTCTTTATTTTTAAGTTCTGAAATGCATTTTTATGTATTTTTGTGTAAGTATGAGAAGGTAGGACTAAGAAAATGATTCGTCTTTATGTTTTATTTATCTAGTTAGCTCACTAAGCTGCATCAGCTTAATCACAACTGCTGCATCTTTGTCTCCGATTTGTCCAAAAATTTCTATTTTTATTCCTCTACCGCAAAACGGTAATTTTTATGTTTTTTTTTTTTGTTTTAAAAAATAATTAATTTCTAATTTTATTTTAGATATAATTTTAAAAAACATTTCATACGTGAGTTGCATTTTAACTACTATTTTTACAATGGGATTTTACGTTGACAAATTTAACTGGAGATGTTGTGACGCTAATTAGTTTCATTACAGATGGAGTTTCAATACATTGGATACAGATGGTT
Organism: Strigamia crassipes; assembly: GCA_034683725.1. NCBI lineage: Eukaryota > Metazoa > Arthropoda > Chilopoda > Geophilomorpha > Linotaeniidae > Strigamia > Strigamia crassipes. Next base: position 5,816 of record JAQFXT010001343.1, on the reverse strand, counting down.
TAGTAAACGAGTAGAAAGTATTTTGCAATTGAGTTGTACAAATCAGTTTATTCCACCAAAAGATATTTCACCCGTGAATAATTTAAATAAACCAGTAAAAGTATCAGCCATTACGGTATGTAATTCTGACGTTATTGGGGGTACTACAAAACAAGGAATGGGGTGTACCGCAATATCGGATGCAACTAATTAATACATTAATTCTTACACTATAAGGTTGTGCTTGGTTCAGGCATGGGGCCCCGGGTTGTGCTTGGTTCATGCATGGGGCCTCGGGTTTATGCATGGAGCTCACAAAACGAATGTTAAATTTTAATTTTGCAAGATCTATAGTTAAATCTACTTTTAAGTTTATGTTGTTTTTTAAAACTTTATTTTATCACAATTGCAGTATCCACCGAGTATGGTTTTGAGAGTGGAAAACAATACAGTAATAATGGAAGGTTATTTTGGACAACTGCTATCTATTTTTCATACAATGTTTAATGTTAGGTACCTTAATAGTCACATTACGAGGCAATTTTGTTTGTATTTTTTTAATTTTTACATTAGCATTAATATTACTAAGAACAAAGATGGCATTTTTGGTAAATTTCAAGATGGAAAATGGAATGGACTGATCGGTGATATTGCTCATGGAGTAAGATTGTTTAGAAGCTTTTTTGTCAATAGCCCACTGAGTTTTCGAAAATATTATTTGCCAATTTGCTGATAAGCTTGCAAAATAATCTGAACATTAGGTTCATTCAATCTTGAGAACATGAATTCACTTATTCTTTAAATTACTTAGAGAAGTGACTTAAAAAAGTAAATTTTTGATTGAACACACTTATTAAATCAAATCTCAGAATGCCCCTATTTAATTTTGAGAAAGGGGATTAAAGGATTAACGAGGGAGGATTGGGGGCCACAACAAATGGTAGTTAAAGAAGTGATTTCAAAATGAATTAATCTTAATCCTCTTCTTTAAATTTTTGTAAATTGAATTCTTAGGGATACAATGCAAAAAAAATTCATATCCTGTTTAGAAAAGAATAAGTCAATTCACCTTCACAAGATTGACCGCACCTATTATTTTTAGACGGCGGACATTGCTACTTTTCTAGCTATTACTCGATACAGGAGAGACTATGTCGAGTTCTCACCGTCATTGTTTGGAGTGCACTTTGAAGTTTTGTATCGAAAATTGGATTACCGTGAATTTTCTCTGACTTTCTTCTTGAACGCATTCAGCAATAATGTGTGGCTATGCATATTTGCTGTCAACTTGCTAATCATTATCGTTATTATAATAATGGAAAATTCATTTTCAATAAGCGTAGTAGATTTTCTAAACGCGATTCTCCTTTGCTGGCCAATCGTCGTAGTAGGTACATTTTGACATTTCTTGAAAGGCAATTAATTGAATGACATTCTTGATGGTTGTTGCAGGCAGTTTGTCATTTTTATCATTGCGTTCTTTGCGATTTTGTGTGTTTGTTTTTCTGATCTTGTCAATGCTGCTTTTATCCGTTTACTCTTCATTGTTGACTGCTTTGTTTGCAACGAACAAAATCAAAATTCCATTCCACTCAGCTGAAGAAATGGTTTACAAAACGGATTACCTACCTGTCGTTTTGCGCAGTAGTTCATTCGAAGACATCTTTAGGTTATCCTTAATAACTCCAAAATCATAAATCAACAATGATAAACAATTTTTCTTTTTTGTAACAGAATCTATTTCGCAATACATCATTTTTGGGAGTGAAAAATATGAAAGAAGGGGTTGACGCGGTATTCCAGCAGAGAGCTGGATTTATTACAACTGAACGTGTGGCAGCAAACTGTAGTTTTTCATTTGCTGTTAAGCCCATGGCCAGTTTATCTGTGACACTGGCTTATTCGAAACATTTTGCTTACAAGGAGTTTTTCAATCAAAAGTAATTGGTTGTGGAAACCAGGCTTAGAGTTATTACTAAATTTTTAAAATGAAAATTGCAGAATTATGCAGTTGAAGGAATGTGGATTACTACATCTGTTGTATGACCGGGGCTTGAGTATCTGGCGCGATTGTGGCGATGATAATTTATTCTATTCAATATCTTTGGGTCAGATGCGTGGTCCAGTCGTCCTGTTTGCTTGTGGACTGCTGTTGTCGCTCGTAGTTGGGTTGCTGGAGGTGTTAATTGTGCGATTTTAAAAGTATATACAGCGTGTTGATGGGGATGAAAAAGTAATTGATGAGGTTTAATAATAATATTTGATCCAGTGATATTGCTTTTCCTTCTGCAATTTTAAGGGTACCAGAGTGATGGGTCACAAATCGGGGCAGCAGGCGGCCAGAATGCAAGGTAGCGAGCAGCCAGTGAGAGGAAATGACACGAGTAAAACGAGCAGCCAATTCAGACGGAGCAGCGAGTGTAAGATTTGCAATTTTTCGTACTTTTATAAATAAATTATTATTAATATATATACATATAATCCGGAATGTGTACAGTAGATCATGTTTTTGTTTTTGTTCATCCGTTATGTGTCATGTAGTTATTACTCATTCCATTTTTTTGTAACAAGTTGAGTTTACATTTTTGCCTATTGTGATAAAATAAATTAGGTCTCGCTTTGATTCTGTATTAAAAGCACTTTTTTTTTGGCTGAAAAACACAAACAGAACATTGTTTCCTCCATGATAATTGCCAGTTGTAATCTCTTTAAAATATTTTTCGGTGATTACTTATTTTCTTTGTCAAGGTGGTCACTTGGTCACTATAATCTATTGCACGTGATTAGTTGCACGCATTTGGAAAGTTGGATTCATGATCATCTCAAATAGTTATGTCATCTTGGATTATATCGAATTGAATGATGGCATCGAATCAGTAAAATTCTCTTGTTTTACAGAATAGAGTTAGGCTGACAAATGGATGCATATTTAGATTCGATATGATCCAAGATGACATAATTATTTGAGATGATCGTGAGTCCAACTTTCCAGATGCGTTATTACAATAAAATTACTGAGTTTTAAAATTTTTGGGTCCACGAGTTTAAGATCATGTCTGGCATGTTTAAAAATTGACAAATGCAAATTTGTCTTTTGCATTTTAGTTATCTCATTAATTTATTATTGGTCGTACATGGAAGTTCGTTTTCTTAACTATTTTAGTAGTGGTTGCAGTTTAACTGTAGTGCACTTATCATTTTGTCGTGCCTCCATTTTTATTTTTTTGTAATAAATTTTGTGTTTGTTTATCAATTGCATCAAACGTTTGAGTGTTTCTTTGTATCATAATTTTGCACTTTTGATTTAAATTTTATTTTTCTAGTTGTGTCCATTGTAGAGAAATAATGAAAAAAATGTGGAGCAATTATCATTTTGCAGTGTACTGTAGCGGCGCCACCAAATGGTGGTGTAAAATTCTACCAATCAATGTTATTTAATTAATTTTTCTGTAGACATGTTTTCAACATACTTGGTTTTTTGTAAACACGCGAGCAGCTTAATTTGTACTAATAGTAACTATTAAAACTCAATTTACTTGTAGTTCCTTTGTACAAATAGTAACTATTAAAACTCAATTTACTTGTAGTTCCTTTGTACAAATAGTAACTATTAAAACTCAATTTACTTGTAGTCCCTTAGTTCTAATAGTAACTATTAAAACTTAATTTACTTGTAGTCTCTTTGTAGAAAAATGATCAATTTGCCAAAATAAGATTAAACATGCATGATTTAGTCTGGTAATTTACATTATCACGAACACGGGTCTGTTTCAAGCAGTGAATTTAGTTACATTCAGGACAGCTCTGGTGATTTTTTAGCGGCAGATACTACAGTAACTTCACTTGGGATGTTCTTACACTTGACACCTATTGTGCTAATATTAACATCTAATTTGTGATGTAATGTATCTACCTGTCTTCATAAACTTCTTTCTTCTTCATGCACGTAAGCTAAATAGTGAGAATATGTAAGAAATTGGAAACCTGTGAATATTTATTTCTAGTGTTTTGTCTCAGTTGTGAGACTAGATGTTTACAATCCAACCGCATTGGATTTTCCGTTACTTTAATTCCTAATCGTGGTAATTTACATGTAGAGTTCTAAGTTGCGCATTTAAGAAATGTTTGTGTTTATTTTTAGGTAGTTTTCTAGAAAGTGTTGCTGTTGTAAGATATTGATTAAGTTATCATGTTTTAAGAATTTTATTTTATATTACAATTGTTTTCATTTGTTGATTTTGGTGAAGAAATTATTTTGATCAGGACAATAAATGTTTTGTATTGCAGAACGAATTTGAGTATTTAGGTTACAAATGGACGAGAATTAATGCAAGAAAGTCTTTTTTACAGCTAAGTTGTGATAATCAATTCGTGAGTTGTGTTATCAGATTAGCTTAATTTAATATTCTGAAAATGATAAAATGAAAGGTTAAAGATGTTCAAAAGAACAGAAAAAGCCAACTTTTCAAAAGGGATGTAAAGCTAGCACTAATTCATGTATGTATGACACAGTAGTACTTGCATTGAACATGCTCATTTAAAAAAGTTTTTTTTTTAGTTTCCACCACGCATTACGTTAACTTATGTCAACAACTCTCTAATACTAGGAGGTTATTTTGGGGAAGTTTTTAACATTTTTAAAACTCAATTTAACACAAGGTAAAATATACCTCAACATGTATAAGTACTGAATAACAGTTTAAATCACTTAAAACTTACAAGTTTTAAAATCATTCGGAGCGAACGTGATCAATTTGGAGCTTTCATAAATGGAAGCTGGACAGGGCTGATAGGTAATCTTACACAAGGGGTATATATCACAAATTGAATTTAGCTATTAGAGATTGTAAATTACTTCTTGTTTTGTTTAGACAGCTGACGTTTCTAGTGGGGTTAGCATAACCAGACGGAGACGAGACTACGTTAACTTTTCACCACAATTTTATCCATTTGTGAAGAAAATTATATACAGAGAATTAGATCAGCGCAAATTAAATTTTAGTTTTTATTTGCAACAATTCAATGTAGAAATTTGGCTGTCCATATTAGCCATGAGCTTGATGGTTATTTCGATCAACATGTTAGCAAGCTATCTATCAAGAATGAGACGTTTTCAAAGTTGTTTCCTAAATTTCATTCAGGAGGTCCTGCTTTGTTGGCCAATTGTGATAATAGGTTTTGCATTTTTTAAGGAAGTTGATCCAAATAAATTGAAATTTTAACTAACGTTTTATTTAGGCAATTTCAATAGTTTTTTATTGAAGTCCATGAGAATTGTTTTTGTAGTCTACGTCTTATTCTCAATGTTGGTGTGGGTTAGTTACAATTCCACTTTGACTTCTTTGCTTGCAACAACGGACACCAAAGTTCCGTTTCGCTCTCTAGACGACATGTTGGAGAATACTGATTATTTGCCAGCGATTTTAAAAGGCAGTAGTGATGAAGAAACATTCCAGGTATTATATTGAGATTTTGAGTATGTTCTTAAGCAGTTACTTAATTTAATAAAAAGCACCATACGCAAGTAAGATTGTTTTAAGAGTTGGTACACCACGTGACGGAATTGAAAAGGCATATGGTGGAAAATATGGATTTATAATCTCATTTCAAAATATTAAACATTTGATTCGTGGAAACTGCAGTTTTGCTGTAACATCCAATTATGTCAGCAAACAATAGAAGTTTGTTATTGAAGCTGTGACGATATGGAAATTGTAAACGGTTCCAATTATTACCACCAGAGCGCGTATCGACTGAAACGCGCGAAATACAAAACTAGTAATAATAGATAATATTACTCGGCGAGAGAAATAATTGCTTCTCGTAAAATAATAGAG
>JAQFXT010001342.1:0-18421 GCA_034683725.1 Strigamia crassipes | reverse complement strand
TTTTTTCGGTTTTACGTTACGTTATTACGTTTTTCTGTTGTTTTCTTCGGTTTTACGTTATGTTATTAGGTTTTTTTCGGTTTTACGTTACGTTATTACGTTTTTCTGTTGTTTTCTTCGGTTTTACGTTATGTTATTAGGTTTTTTTAGTTTTACGTTACGTTTTTACGTTACGTTATTACGTTTTTCTGTTGTTTTCTTTGGTTTTACGTTATTTTCTTATTTTTTTTAGTTTTACGTTATTACGTTTTTCTGTTGTTTTTTTTGGTTTTACGTTATTTTCTTATTTTTTTAGTTTTACGTTACGTTTTTACGTTACGTTATTACGTTTTTCTGTTTTTTTTTTTGGTTTTACGTTACTTTTTCATTTTTTCCGGTTTTACGTTACTTTTTTAGTTTTTTCCGTTTTACAATGCTTCATTAAGTTTTTCTCTTAGTTTGCTTCAGTTTTACGGTACGTTATTACGTGTTTTCGGTTTTTTCGGTTTTACATTACGTTATTGCGTTCTGTTGTTTTCTTCGGTATTACGTTTCTCTGTTTTTTTTTGGTTTTACGTTATGTTATTACGTTTTTCTGTTGTTTTTTGGTTTTACGTTACGTTATTACTTATTGCGTTTTTCTGTGTTTTTTTAGTTTAGGTTGTTGTTTTTGCGGGATTTTGTATTTGTTGTCCGAATGAGTATTCGGATATTCCGTTATTTTTAAATTGCGGTTTTGTTTTTTGTTGTTTTGCTCTTCCGGAAGTGGGTGAACATGGTTGTTTCCGTTCTTACTCAATTTGATAAATTCCGCTATTTCTTAAACGTGTTTCATTCCGTTATTTACACATTTCGTTATTTTGTTTTCACATCACTACGTATTTTCTAGATTATATTATTGCGTTATTTCTAAATTCCATTAATTCCGATTTTTGTGATATCGTCATTTCAAAGCTCCGTTATTTCCAAATCCCGTTATTTGGTCATTTCCAAAATCATGTTATTTTAAATTTCCGTAAATTCCATCATTTCCAAAATCCTGTAATGTGATTATTCCCAAAATCCCGTTATGTCATCATTTCCAAAATTCCGTTATTTTAAAATTCCGTAATGTCATCATTTCCAAAATCCCGTAATGTCATCATTTCCAAAATCCCGTAATGTCATCATTCCCAAAATCCCGTTATCTCATCATTTCCAAAATTCCGTTATTTCAAAATTCCCAAAATCCCGTTATCTCATCATTTCCAAAATTCCGTTATTTCAAAATTCCGTAATGTCATCATTTCCAAAATCCCGTAATGTCATCATTTCCAAAATTCCATTATTTCAAAATTCCGTAATTCCATTATTTCTAAAATTCCGTTATTTTGAAATTCCGTAATTCTATCATTTCCAAAATCCCGTTATTTCAAAATTCCGTTATGTCATCATTTCCAAAATTCCGATATTTTGAAATTCCGTAATTCTGTCATTTCCAAAATCCCGTTATTTCAAAATACCGTAATCCCATCATTTCCAAAATCCCATATTTTCCGCAATTTCCAAACTCCCTTATCCTTTTCCCTATCTCGACATCAAACTCCTAAACGACCTGCAACTAAATACCAAACAACCCCGCAGTTATTTACTCAATCAAATCACTCCCATATCCCCCACACACAACTTTTAAAAATAACAACATTCAACTCACGTCTCCATACAACTACTTCCCAGCCCCGAACTCCCCCGTCCAACCACGCTACAATGCACACAATGTCATTCGCTTCGAGATTCCATTTTCTGATGTTCGCTACTTTACTGCCGCACGAAGAAAAAACGAAATGAAAAAAGAAGAAAAAAATAAATAAATAACCAATAACGTCGAAAACCCAAACCCACCGGCCCGCATCGCCACCAACCCCCGCCAACAAACCCCGCCGATCCCCCGTCGACCTCAGGCCGCGCCACACGCGCCAACCCCCGCCACCAAACCCCGCAAATCCCCCGTCGAATTTCGGGCCGCGCCTGGCTCGCCTCACGCGGCCCGGCGCGGCCCGTTTTCCCGCAATCAAATTAACCACTTCTCGTTGACGCATCACCTCGTATTTTTTCTATCAAAAGATAAACACACATCTGTATTTACGACCGGTTTATTTCCACTAAAGGATCCAGTTCCGGTCCATTCATTCTGCTTGTAGCGCGCCCTGGTGACGCTTTTTATTGCCACATTGATCAACAAACTGCGCAAATATGGCGCGCCCCCTAACCGTTATCTGTCGCCTTTTTGGCGACAATTTTGTCGCCAGGTGGCGGGCTAAGCGCGAGTCAAACGTTTTAATTAATTTCGAGTTTTTGACCTTCGATAAATACGACTATCAATTGCTTAATAGGCCTAATCTTTGTGTGCGCAGCTGCAGCGCTCTTGGAATTAATTAATTAATTTTTGTAATTTTTTTTTTTTTTTTTTTTTTACTTTTTTCTGGTGAGAGTTTGTGGAACTGCGATAGTAATGGAAATTAAAGGATTTTAATTAATTAGATGAGTTTGGAATTCATTTGGATTTTTTTTTGGGGGGGGGGGTGTTTTGGTGGAATCAATAGCCAATCGATGGAAACTGTGTACGAGATTTTGAAATCTTGTTGTAATGCTGAAGATTTCAGGATTTTAGGTGGATTTTTCAGGATTTTGGGAGGATTTATCAGGATTTTGGGAGGATTTATCAGAATTTTGGGAAGATTTATCAGGATTTCAGGAGGATTTCTCAGGATTTCTGGAGGATTTCTTGAGATTTTGATTGATTTTATGGATTTCCAAGATTTCTAGGATATTTGTGATTTTTTTAGATTTCAAAGATTTGCTAAACATTTCAGGGATTTTTTGGATTTCAAAGATTTGCTAAACATTTTTGGGATTTGCTATGGATTTGAAGATTTCAGGGATTTGCTGTGATTTTGAAGATTTTAGGGATTTGTTTTGGATTTGAAGATTTCAGGGATTTGCTGTGAATTTGAAGATTTTAGGGATTTGCTTTGGATTTGAAGATTTCAAGGATTTCTTAATAGATTTGGCTTGATTTTAGGGATTTGCTTTGGATTTGAAGATTTTAAGGATTTCTTAATAGATTTGGCTTGATTTTATGGATTTGCTTTGGATTTGAAGATTTCAAGGATTTTTTACTATAAATTTTGTGATAATTCAGAAGATTTCTAGGATTTTTAGGATTTCCAGAGAATTTTTAGTATTTCCAGAGAATTTTTAGGATTTCCAGAGAATTTTTAGGATTTACAGAGAATTTTTAGGATTTACAGAGAATTTTTAGGATTTACAAAGAATTTTTAGGATTTTCAGAGGATTTCCAGAGATTTTTAGGATTTCTAGAGGATTTCCAGGATTTTCAAAGGATTTCTAGGATATTCTAAGGATTTCTAAGGTTTCCTGAGGATTTCTAGGATTTCCAGGATTTTGAAATCAAAAATCTTAGACCATGCAAGATTTCCAGAATTTTCTACCCTCTTGGCTTTAGTGGCTGTGAATCGAGTGGAGTTGGGAAATGGAGGGCGATGCAGAGGTGAAGGTGGATTGTGTTTTGCATCGTTGTTTAATGGAGTCGGCACCAGGGGGTTCGGTGTTTTTTTTTTATTGGGGAGGTGGGGGGATTGGGTGGTGATGGAGTGCTGGTTTATGCGTTTTGGAGTTCGATTTATGGTGATGTTGGGAAAAAAGAAAAGTTTAAGTTTTTTTTTTTTGGGAGGAAAAAAATCAAGATTGAGGAAAGTTTTGGGGAAAAAATCAAGATGGAGGAAAGTTTTGGTGAAAAAATTAAGATGGAGGAAAGTTTTGGGGAAAAAAATTAAGATGGAGAAAAGTTTTGGGGAAAAAATTCAAGATGCAGAAAAGTTTTTGGGAAAAAATCAAGATGGAGGAAAGTTTGGAGAAAAAAAACAAGATGGAGGAAATTTTTTGGGAGAAAATCTGGAGGAAAGTTTTGGGGAAAAAATCAAGATGGAGGAAAGTTTTGGAGAAAAAAAAATCAAGATGGAGGAAAGTTTTGGAGAAAAAAAACAAGACGGAGGAAATTTTTTGGGAGAAAATCTGGAGGAAAGTTTTGGGGAAAAAATCAAGATGGAGGAAAGTTTTGGAGAAAAAAAACAAGATGGAGGAAATTTTTTGGGAGAAAATCAAGATGGAGGAAAGTTTTGGAGAAAAAAAAATCAAGATGGAGGAAAGTTTTGGAGAAAAAAAACAAGATGGAGGAAAGTTTTGGATGGTGGTGATTGATTTCGAAAAAGTAAATCTCCATTAAAATAAAATATTTTTTTTAATTTTGTTTAAAAAAGAAATTTAAAAAAAAAAAAAAAAAAACATAAAATAACCAAAAACATAAAATAACAACAACAACAAAAAACAAGATGGTGGTCAAATTCAAAAATTAAAAAATAAAAAAAAACTGAAACCAAAAATAAAAACCAAAAAAAAACATGATGGTGGTCGACTTACAACTTCAAAAATTGAAAACCAAAAAAAAATAAAAAAAAAACTAAAAAAAAACTAAAATGGCTATCGTAAAAAAAAAAAATTTTTTTTTTCTATATTTCCTTTTTCTTTTTTATCGAGATCTCAGGTGCGGGTCAGACTTTGCTGGTTTGAGGGGTCGTAAAAGCGCAGCAACCAAACCCAGACCCAACACCTCCGGCTGTTTTTATCGCAGACCTTCCACCACTTTACTCCAAAATGGCCGCCTCTCTGCCTCGCTTTCACGTTTGCTCATCTTCTTAGCGCTTATCTGCTCCGCCCGACGACAGAGTGCAACTCAAAAAGCGAAACTAAATCCGAAACTAATCCGGATTTGATCTTTGTCTTGACAGATGCTGTTTATCTCCCATTTTTAAAGAGATGAAGAAGCAAACTTGTCCGCACTCTCCGAACCTTTAAGCAGCTGAAATAAACAGTGTTGTGATAGGGAGCTAAGCCTTTTTTTTTATTATTGTCAACTCAGACAGGAAATTAAGTTGCAGGTATTTTAACGCAGGTAGGTGCACCCATAAAAGACTCGGCTATTTGTTAAAGGAGCTTGTGCAAATAGTCATTTCCTACAACAGATGGGCTAGAAAAGTGACTTGTATTTTAATTTCTTTTTGCGTTTTATAAGAAGATATCGATGTTTCCGTTATGTACTTTTACGTTATAAAAACCCCCGTTATGCCTATAACTATAGTGGATAGAAGATGGACGCTTTGCAAATCGCGATGCCAAACTCCGTCGATTTGACAACTAGCAAAAATTCATTGTTAAGATCTATCGCGATTTTGTCTCGTGGTTGCGGCACCACCTGTGGCCAAAATGACTCAAAATGACGTCATTTCACGGGCAAATGGCGGATCTTTAACGAGACAACTAACATCGCGGACATTTCAAAGTTACGACTAAAAATTACAGCGGGAGCGTTCAAAGTTTCTGTATGAAACATATACTACAGTACATAATGCTGTAAAGTTACGTTATGCTCTAATACACAGTTTGCATTATGTACTTTTACGTTATAAAAAAACCTCGTTATGCCTGTAACTATAGCGGGAAACTCAATAAGTCTAACAGAGCGTACGCTACATCGAAAAATAGCGTAGCCAATCTGGTAATTTTCCATTATTTACGTCACCGCGACGTCACAGACCAAAAATTGCGATTTGCAACGACCTCGTTCGCCGCCATTTTGAATTCTCCGCTTCAATCGCGATCTCATTGTTTTCCTTTGGAAATCATTTCAATTCGCAATAATAAAGTTGCGGCATTGTTTCGAATTAGTTAAAACGGAAATTGTATCTATATTTAATATAAGAAACGGTTCCTAGTTTCGGAAATCACGTGACTTTGTAAGGTAAGTCGACTTTTATAACCGTAACGTGAAAGCGCGAGCGCAAACCGAACTTTTATATTTTTTAACGTTACGATATTTATAACGCTAAAATCTAGCGGACGACAGTTTAAACTGCTGGTTTCTAAAAAACGTAGGTTCGACGTTTTGGAAAATGGCAGCTATGCGCACAGTATACATGCTTTGTCCAACACGTCAAGCGAACGTTCACAAAACATTTAGTATATATTTGTAACATTTTAATAAAGTCCTCATCAACCCACTGAGGAAGATCGTGATAGGTCGAAAACGTTTTGGGTTAATAACCATCTTTATTATGCGTATCTTTAACATGTCAATCAATCGATGAATCGATGAATCTCAAGATAACCGTAGTTACGCGAAAGAAGTAGTTTTAGGTTACAATATTTATAACGTAAAATTGACTATAATTCTAAGGGAAAAGTAGATGGCGCAAACTGTGTACTGTTGCGACGTCGCCGTGTCGTATGTGCGACTACGTTACGCGTATCGTGCGTCCCGCCAATCCGTAACTCATATTTGGTGCAAATTATTTATCGGCAACCTGGTGCGGACGCTAGATATTGAATTTGTCGTTTGTGCGAGTTATTAGCATTTTTCTCTGTGAATTCTCCACTCTTTTTCTGCAGCTGAGGATCATATTGATCCAGATAAGTCTTTGTTTTCACTAGTAGTTAGGGGACAATATTGGCAGGAAGTGGTGTGACTCTACAAACACTTTTCTCCAAAAAGCAATTGACAATTTCTCAGTTTTACTGCTTTCCAACACCAAATGGAAATACAGTTGAACCTCGTTATAACGAACCACGACATAACGAATTTTTGTTATAACGAATTTATGTTATAACGAATTTTTTTTATAACGAATTTTTGTTATAACGAATTTATGTTATAACGAATTTTTGTTATAACGAATTTTTGTTATAACGAATTTTTGTTATAACGAATTTTTGTTATAACGAATTTTTGTTATAAGGAATTTTTTTAGATGACTCGATTGGTTTCCCATAGAACACCATGTTAAAAATTTTTTTGATATAACAAATTTTGATATTACGAATTATTCGTTATAAACAACAAGTTTTTAAGAACTCTCTAACATCCACAAGCCCTTTTTATAACGAATTTTGAATGATAAACATGAATTTGTTTTCAGTTACAGAACTAAAAAAAAAATTCGTTATAACGAGGTTCGACTGTACTCATCTTTAACTATCGGAGGATTTACCGAAAGCCGAAAACTGCAAAAATATCAATCCAAGAATAAATAGACCATAAAAAGTGTTTATTTTATTTTATTTTATTTGTAATTAACTTTTTGGAATTTAATCAGTGGAAGCTAAAACACACATATTTTATATCAATATGAAAATTTAATTACAAATTAAACACTGAGGCTATGTAAATTGATTTTTGGTTCCACTTTCATCCGCAACTCTCAGATGGATTGATGATCCACCAGAAACAAACTTCAGTTTATTTATTTTTTTCATTATCCATGGCTGACTTCTGAGTATTCCAATCTACAAAACTGCCTCAGGGTACCTGAGACTCCCCAGTCTCCTCCACCATGCAAACTGGGCATTTGTGAATATTTAAACATTGAGTCTCCACACCCCCATTCCCCCGCTACTTTATGGCATGTCTGGCCACAAACACATTTCTCAATATAACTAAAGTCCAGGAAATGACCAGCAGATGAAATGCTTGGTTTCTGAGATAAAAACCCATTGCCAATTGACAGGGAGATGGAAAAAGTGTTTTGAGAGGAAAAAAAAAAAAAAAATGGTTGCAAGAGGGTGAATTTCCTGTTTCACACTTCATCTTGAAATGGCTTCTCTTTATGGCACCACACAAGCACAAGCTCTGATGATCTCTTATTTGATTTTTTTTTAAAGCTCTTAATCAATAAAGGAATTAGCACCTGGAATCAACTTGTGCTCTCCCCCCCTCAATTGTTGAGTGCAATCTGCATTATTCATGCTGCTTTTTGGTTATTTTAATGAGGCTGCACCAATATTATCTTGTTAAAAGTTTGGATTTAGTTAAACAGAAGAAGCAGAATGCAACTTAGCATTAATGCATTTGAACTTTAATCCAATTAAAACTTTAATTATAAGGAATGAGAAGGTTCTGGCTTATGCAATATTAAAATGTAGATAAGCAATGCATTTTTCCTCTCTTCCTCACACTCCACATAATATTTGCATGCTATTTTAAGTTATTGTTATTGTCGAAGAACCTGGTTTGGTATATATTAAATTTTAAAATTAATTTGGATTCTTCTTGCTTTCGCATCAGTACGGCCCTTTGGTTTTGCTCGCTATGCAGTGTCCTAGATCCGGGCTGTCCAACACGCGGCCTGCGGAGTGGGCCTCTAAATGTATAAATTACCCTCAAATACGAAATTTCCCACTAATTTTTTTGTAATTTGATATTTTTTGAATAAATTAAAATAATAATACAAACGCGGTTTTTTTTTGTATATGTATACCATACCTATTAAAACTCATTGATAAAGTTCCGTACGAAGTATTTTATTATGCGGCCCTCCAAACCGCATTTTTTTTTTTAAAGCCGCCCTTGGAGCATTTGCAGTTGGACAGCCCTGTCCTAGATGCTGGGGGGTATGAATTTCTGGTCTATTGTCCAGATAAGGGATTGTTTGGATGGGATCATCTCAATCTTCTTCAACATTTTGGTTATCGGAGGATCGGAGTCTTCGTGGATGGATTTTGCTGGGATGGGAACGGCTCGTCATACTGATCATTTGTTGGTATTGGGACATGCAAGTTAATCAGCACTTGAACAGGCTGGGTTTTAAGGCGGTGGAAGGTTTTAGGTCTATCGGCTATTCAACTTTACGAAAAGTTTATAAATGGTATCTATAAATGCATTAGGTGCGTTCAAATTGGTTAAGCAAAAACTTAAATGTAATAAGTAAAATAAATGAAATGTAAATCGTACAAAGCACACGACATGTTAATCATACGCATTTTTAGGGTTATTACTATTACTATAACGCAAATTGAAAAATTAACCTGTTTAAGCAAAATAAGACTTTACTGTCAGATAATGAGCTGTATTAGTTACTTCTGCTATTTTATCGGACACAAAATGCAGTAGAGAGCATGCGTAAATTGCGTCATTTTACTTAAGAGTAAAATTATGACAAATAATTAACCTAACTTCTTGCTCAGAATTAAGCGAAATAAATGGGTTCACTTAAGCAAAGTATAATGTAAAAAACGTCAAAACCTGAAATGAAAACGAGGTTATCAACATAATACATTTAAGTAGAATTTTCGGTGTTTGTTCATCTCTTCGACAAGTCATGTCTTCGACAGGTCATAAAAAGTGGTCATCTCTTTGACGGTCATCTCTTCGACGGTCATCTCTTCGATGGGTCATCTCTTCGACAGGTCATCTCTTCGACAGGTCATCTCTTCGACAGGTCATCTCTTTGACAGGTCATCTCTTTGACGGTCGTCTCTTCGACAGTACGTTTCCTTGACAAGCTGTTGCAGAGACAAATGTTGAAGACACGTATTGTCGAAGAGACGAACGTTGAAGAGACGTTCTGTCGAAGTGGCGAAATGTTTTTACTTTAACACTTTAAATATTTGATTTTTAACATTTTATTACTAATTCTTGATGAATATATATATTTTCTGATTGCTTTAGCTCTAACGATTTTTCTTGGTAGATAATCACGTCACAATCTTTACAATACACAAGGCCTAACTCAGTTTGGACCATGTTCATCTCTTTGACACCACATCTTCGACATTCATCTCTTCAACAATCATCTCTTTGACATTCATCTCTTCGACAATTTTCTCTTCGGCAACCCGACTCTTCGCCAATCATCTTTTCGACAGTACGTAACCTCGACAAACTGTTGAAGAGATGAATGTCGAAGATATGGTGTTGAAGAGATGAATGTCGAAGAGATGAACATGGTCTGATGTGAGATTTTATGAGATTTTACGAGATCTCACGAGTCCTCGCAAGCTTTTGTGAGATTTTGCGAGATTTTACAAGTTCTCCAGAAATCCTACGAATGGAAATCTTTTGGGAGTTTTGGGGAATCTTAAGAATCTGTGAAATCACATAATATTCCAAAGATTCAGGAACCTCATACACATTTTTCCGCCTTTGTTGTACTCCCTGGCTATATGTATCCTTGCGCTTGCGAAATGTCCAACCAATGGGAGTTTGTCACAAAATTGAAACGGAGTATAGTGGGTCGATTAGGCGGCATTAATTCACCCAAAAAACCTTTTGCACTCTGCGTAGTTGGCATCGCTTAATCGTACCTTAAATCGGCTTATCTAGCTGTAAGACTGGGCTCCACACAACAAAAAATCTATTGGAATCCCAGCTGTTGTCATCTTTAGCCTGACAAGGTCAATTTTTCTATACATTGTAACCATCAGACCGATCTTCTCAAGCATTTTGACTATCTGAAGAGCGGAGTCTTCGTTAACGGTTTTTTTTTTTAAAGTGCCTATAGACATGGCGGTTGCTTCGGAGGGAACAGTTGCTGCTTGCATCATTAAACTTAATCTAACAAAGAAGAAAAAAGTTCAAATACCTGATCCTAAAAGTTAATGCCGAGTCCTAATAGCGTGGACATTTGTTAACAAAAGCGCCGTTACAACGTCTTTAGTAATCCCTACCAGGTGCCGCTGATGACCTCAACAGAGATACCAAACTTACGCTTGAGCTGGAGATTCCAAGGAACTTGTACATTAAAGGTTTAAGCAGGAAATTGAAACCAAGACAAATTTGTGCATTAGGTAAAAAAAAAAGCAACTGGAACTGGATAGCTACAGAACTTTGAGTAATTGTTTGGAGGATAAAATGATCTCAAACTACAATGGAAATAATTTTTTTTGTTGTGTGATTTAGTGGAAATGAAAAGAGCTACAAGAATGGTTGATTGTTTGTCCTGAAAAGTCCTGGGAAAATGTTTATGGATTCATAAATCAGTTGTTAAAAATGAAATTATAGATATAGATGATTGTAATCTATATCTGTGATGAAACCAAGCTGCTCATGGTAGTAATGTTTCATTTTATTATTGCCGCTAAGTGACAATTTCCTGCTCTTATGAGCATGGGTAATTCAATTGAAAACAACATCTTTTCTTTTTATTCCAGCTTGCATTATGTCATGTGTGGATAATATTTCAAGCAACTGCCTTCACACATACTACTGTATTTGCTCTACTTGAACGCGGGTTTCTACTTGAACGCGGGTTTCTAATTGAACGCGGGTTACGTAACATTGTAGGTCCATAGATGAATTTGTTCCCTATGAGATCTGGTACCTTGCTTTCGTATGGTGGATTTCCTTTTCGTCCCTAGCGCACAGTATAAGCGCTAGGGACCGATATAACCGCAGGTTGCGGGTTTTACGGCGACGTACTGCCGTACGTTTTTGCAGTTAGAACACTCGCGTTCAATGAGAGCAGATACGGTATTATCTATTTTTAAAAGAACATTCTATTCATATAACCGCAAAGTGATTTGGAGCGATGAGTTTCAGCGAAACATTGGTAAACAGCTAATACCATAAGGATTTATAACTTTATTGCAATGCCAAAACAGATTAATCAATAAAGCAATTTATTATTCTGTAATCCATTGTACTTTTATCTTCGTTGCCAACCGAAAAGTGGAAATCGAAAAGTGGAAATCGAAACTTCAGGAATTGATTTTTTTTTTACTTGTTGCAACTGTTTTTCGCCAACCATTTCTTCCACCTGGCTTTTGCTCTTCCTCATTCATCACCATCAACTTTAGAGGCCACCATTTTGTCAATCTGCTCTGACCAAAGATGACTTAGGGTGCAACCGTAAAAGTCAGCACTCTAAAAGTTACTTTTTTAAGACATTTTCTATCTTTAATCACCTAGCGACGGGTTTGTTGCAACTTCTTTATCCTTCGAAACATCAAAAAGTCATGTCTGAACCTACGCTTTGGATGTAGCTCATCTATTCTAAGAGACGAGAAGAGGTTTCATTAATAGAGGCAGTTTTGTAATTTTGAAATTGTAACACTATTCAGGAGCGAGAACAAACAATACACAATTTGCACCATGTACTTTTCCCTTAAAATTATAGTCAAATTTACGTTATAAATATCGTAACGTAAAAATATAAAAGTTCAGTTTGCGCTTGCGCTTTCACGTTACAGTTATAAAAGTCGACTTACCTTACAAAGTCACGTGATTTCCGAAACTAGGAACCGTTTCTTATATTAAATATAGATACAATTTCCGTTTTAACTAATTCAAAACAATGCCACAACTTTATTATTGCGAATTGAAATGATTTCCAAAGGAAAACAATGAGATAAACAGTAACACGCGCTCCTCTCGCGAGTGAAGTGGAGAATTAAAAATGGCGGCGAACGAGGTCATTGCATATCGCAATTTTTGGTCAGTGACATCACAGTGACGTAAATAGTAGAAAATTACCGGATTGGCTACGCTATTTTTCGATATAGTGTAAGCTCCGTTAGACTTATGAGTTTTCTACTGTAGTTATAAGCATAACGGGGGTTTTTATTACGTAAAAGTACATGGCGAAAACTGTTGTTACGTCCTAATTACGTCTTCTAACATTAGAAAATCCACTTTTAGGCAGAAAACTTACAAGTTCAACTGCAAAATACAAATACAAATCGCCCTCGAATATTAGCCGCGGCTTGTATTCGAGGGCGACTTTAAATCGAAGAAATACGGCAGACTAAAGTGCATGTTCATGCATTGCATCACCCATCACTTTATCCAACAAATGTTTTCGACAATAGAGGATGAGGTTACGTGTTTTACGGCAATACAATATTGTTGTCGTTCTGGATTGGAAAGACCTTTCTACTGGCTTAGATGAATGTCCAATTCCCAGATAGTGGGTATTTGGTTTTTATTGAGTTGTTAGGGCTGTAGCCTTTGGATTTTTATTTGGTAACCAATCCGCTGACCGCCATGCAACAAACACTGGTATTGTGGTGTGGGTTTAATCGGCGGTGTTTCTTTCCAGTTCCTGAAGCGGTGACAGGCTTTAAGGTAAAGTTCACTCACATCCATGTTGAAGTTGAACTCAAAGCAGTTATTTGATGCAACCTAAGCTGATTGCATTGTTGTAGCATCAAAATCCACTCGCAGTGAACTTGCAGTGAAGTTGCTAGTTTAACTTGATTTGGCCAATACCAGTGTGGAAAAAAAAATCAGTCCGTATGGATCCAATTTGGTGCTACGGCTTTGCGAGCCACTGAATTTGCTTACCAACGGTGCATGTCTAAAGGTAATTCTTAGCTATGTGATAGATTTTTTTCAAGTTTGGTTCACAAAAGACTAAAGACATATACCTCAGGTTTAAGGAAGGCTGATTGTCACATTTTGGGGATGTGGATGAACATGTTTGCTGTTCCCTTTGTCCCTGTATGGATATTCTTTGAATTTTTTCTTTTCGGTACTTACAGAAGATGACCAAAGGATCTTCAAAAACACTTTGGAAGTTCTTAGAAATGCTAAATTGTCTTGTGATTTGGTAATCAGGGACAAACATACGGGGCCACTATAGTCTGTTTCACAAAACTTATGACAAACTTCCATTGGTTGGGCATATCACAAGCTCGAGGATACATATAACTTGATCGTGTGATCATTCTCAACCAATAAGGGAGAGTCAAATTTAAAAATGGCAGTTTAGTACTCGCTAAAACATTCCTAAAATAAAGTATTAACCACGTACAAATAAATATAAAAATAAAACTTAAAAAAGTTTAAAATTGAACATATTTAAAGTAGCCAGAAAAAGAATTAAAAACTGGAATCGCAAGTGGGTCTAAAACTGAACCCAGATCGGGCTAACCGGTCAAGGTTGCTTCTAAAAATAGTCACTATCGGTGCTATTGTCGATCGGCGTCTTCTTGTGGCGAATAAGTGCATTTTTTGCACTACTTTTCAATCGTGCATGTGTAACAATGATGTAATGGCTGCGGACAGGTTAATAGCCAATGGGAGTTTGTCCTAAGTTTTGTGAAACAGACTATAGTTGCTATGTAATAGTTTGAGAAGCACGCTGTATTACACTACAGTAGAAGGTTGATTACTGGATCTAATTGGAAGACATGGGTGTTCATAAAACCGATTTGTTCACATAATCAGTCATTTAATAATGGCTTATCTAGCAGGGTTTGCTCGAAACCTGGCACCTGGTTCTAGACTAAGTGATATGCGCAAGTTAAACCTGACTTGTGCTTATCAGTTTGGAACTTGGCGCCAAGTTTTGGACATATCCAGCTGGTTCAGCTGTTCAGCCATTCAACGTTTTACCGCGGTGCATCTACAATCACCGCTGTTCGGAAAACTGATTGTTCACTTACCTAATGTTCCAATGAATGACGTTGTGTTGTATATTGTCAGCTTAGCACAGCGCCGTAGTGGTTTTTTGACACGTCTTTCTTAATTTTTATTTAAACATTTTTGAGGATTTCGCGACTTCGAGGCTTTACTTGTAGACAAAAGCATAGCTCGCTTTCTCGGAAAACCGTAACTGATGATGTTTTGTTTCATCTATTTGTTTTGTTTTTAATCTTCTGTTTTGTTTCATCCCTTTGTTTCGTTTCATCCTCTTGTTTTGTTTTATTTCTTTGTTTTGTTTTATCCCTTTGTTTTGTTTTATTCCTTTGTTTTGTTTTATTCCTTTGTTTTGTTTTATTCCTTTGTTTTGTTTCATTCCTTTGTTTTGTTTTATTCTTTTGTTTTGTTTCATTCCTTTGTTTTGTTTCATTTGTTTGTTTCGATTTATTCGTTTGTTTCGATTTATTCGTTTGTTTCGATTCATTTCTTTGTTTCGATTTATTCGTTTGTTTTGATTCATTCTTTTGTTTCGATTTATTCGTTTGTTTCGTTTCATTCTTTTGTTTTGTTTCATCCCGTTGTTTTGTTTTATTTCTTTGTTTAGTCTCATCCAAGGCCGTGTTAAGGAGGGGGCGAAAGGGGCCCCTGCCTGGGCGCCCAGGTATTGTCTTTATGGATATCCCCACACTGCATTTCTTTTAAGCTTAAACTTGACCTGCCATTAAAACGGATAATTACTCTTGATTGCCCTTTAAACATTCTCTTTAACAATTTTTTCATCTATTTAATAAATGACTCTATTTTAGCCTAGTCTTAACTGTCCACTCGAGTTCCGCCCAATCATTAGCCTAATGCGCACAACGTTTTTGCTCCTCTATTTAATGCATGGATTATGAATAAATTGCATTACACGGCTAATCATCCAAAACAACGGCCTGGTGGCCGATTTCGGAGTTAAAACCAAATCACTCAACGCCCGTAATTTGTCTACGCCACAAATAACACATAATCCTCCATGATGTCACACGAACCAGTCGAATGCTTTCAGGATAATTACCGCACGATCCGGTCGATTACCAGCACGTCGATGACGTCACCAACGCCAGGGCTGGCCTCTTCCGAGACGGGGCCCGGGTGCGAAAAGAATTGTGGGTCTCCTATTTGTTGAATTATTGAGTGATTTCATTTCGTTGTTCTGTTTATATCGTTTTTTTTTTTCGGGGCTTTGCGCGCAACCCGGGGCCCCGATGCCTTGTCGATGACGTCACTGGAGCCACGGCTGGTCTCCTCCAAAACGGGGCCCGGGTGCGAAAAGAATTGTGGGTCTCTTATTTATTGAATTATTGAGTGATTTTATTTCGTCGTTCTGTTTTTATCGTTTTTTATTTTTCGGGGCCCCATGCGTAACCCAGGGCCCGTCGATGACGTCACTGGAGCCATCTTGGCTCAAGAAGTTTGTTAATTACGTTTATTACGTTTGGCCTCGTTTTCGCGGCGACTCGTAAACTCGCTTTGGGACACTTGACAGGTTAATGGAGTCGTGGGCGGAACCGCGACACGAGCGGAAGTGAGCGGTGCGCCATTATAGCGGCGCCTTCTGGTGACAAAATATATTTTTTTTCTTCTTGTAATGCGAGTTGGGTCTGGAAGTGGTGACCACTGACCAGTTTCTTTTCCCTCGATTGGTTTGAGTGGGAGGAGAGGTTATTAACGGAATTGATGGCGCGGAACAAAAAGAAAATGGCCACAAGTCACGTGAGTTTATTCTTTTTTTCCCTTTGTTTGATCTGGTGTGTTTGTTCGGTCTGGTTGAAAGGAGAAAAGAAGAAAAGTATTAAGAAACAATTTTTGTTATATAGACAAAAAGTGGGATCGATAAGGTTTGGTTGAGTGTTTTTTTTTTTTGCCGTTTGGGGGCGCAGCTGGTGACTTCCATTTTGTGTCATGTGGGCGCACAACTAATTAACATTTTGAGAGGTAACTGATGGATGGAGAAACGTCGGTGGAAATTGGGGCAATAAAATGTAAACTGCAGTGGAAATAATTGGGGTTAAGGTGGTGGGAGGAGTTTAATGGCAGAGTTTTTCCATGTTAATGTATGGGAATTAGGCTTGATTATGGGGATGGGTGGTTGGATGCGTTTGGAATATCGATATTTTTTTCGATTTTTTGAAGTTTTGTTTGATTTTTGTTTGTTTGGGTTGGGGTTGGGATTATGTTTGGGAAAATTTTTTAAAATATCGATTTTTATAATCGGTTTTTTTTTTTTTTTTTTTTTGTTTTTAGTAAAATCGATTTTTTTTTTGGATTTTTTTTTGTAGTTTGTGGTGATGGATGCAAATCAACTGAGGGTGTCGCTATTGCTTGAAATCTTATACAGGCAAACATTTCAGATTTTTAAATTTTTGAAATCTAAGAAATCTAAGAAATCTAAGAAATTCTGGAAATTCAATTGAAATCCAAGCAAATCTTTGTGAAATCCTTGTGAAATTCTGAAATTCATAGCAAATCCCTGAAATCCTTGAAATCTCTTGAAATCCTTGCAATTTTCGAAATCTTTGAGATTCTGGAAATTCTGGAAATCCACTTGAAATCCAAAGAAATCTTTGTGAAATTCTTGTGAAATACTGAAATTCATAGCAAATCTCTGAAATTCTTGAAATCTTCTGAAATCCTTGCAATTCTCGAAATCTTTGTGAAATTCTTGTGAAATACTGAAATTCATAGCAAATCTCTGAAATTCTTGAAATCTTCTGAAATCCTTGCAATTCTCGAAATCTTTAAAATCTTGGAAATCTTGAAAATTTACCTGAAATCCAAAAAAATCTTTGTGAAATCCTTGTGCAATCCTGAAATCCAAAAAAATCTTTGTGAAATCCTTGTGCAATCCTGAATTCCATAGCAAATCTCTGAAAATTCCTGAAATTCTTGAAATCTTCTGAAATCCTTCCAATCCTTGCAATCTTCGAAATCCTCGAAATCCTCGAAATCCTTGAAATCTTAGAATTTCTGGAAATCTTTGAAATTCTGGAAATCCATCCGAAATCCTTGTGAAATCCTGAAAATCCATCCGAAATCCTTGTGAAATCCTGAAATCCATAGCAAATCCCTGAAATCCCTGAAATCTTGCAAATCTCTGAAATTTTTAAAATCTTCAAGGATTTCAAGGATTTCAAAATCTCGTCTACTTTATTAATTACACTCGAAGGGGAGGCACTGTTTAATAATGAAAATAACCGAATGAGGCTTAATTTTGATAGTTGCAGAATTTATTTATCCGTGTTGTGGTAATTTACAGAAATGCGTAATGTTTTACGTTTAAAATCGATGAGTTTGAAAGTGGTCGCAGATTGTGCGTGGCATGTACTCAAAATAACATCTCCATCGTTGAAGCATGAAAAAGGGCAGAGTAGGTTGAAAATTTCAACACAAATTTGATATATTTATTTCGTAATGAAATGGAAAATTGAGTTATTATTTCAGAATTAGCCGAGTTAATGAAAGCCGTGGATACTTGCAGTTTACATGCTTTGGAATAGCTGATTGAATATCATCATCTGTCTTCCGCATACTCATATCGATACATTATTTTGCTGAAAATGCATTATTTTTCCTAAAAATGCATTATTTTTTCTGAAAATGCATTATTTTTTCTGAAAATGCATTATTTTTTTTGAAAATGCATTATTTCTCTTGAAAATGCATTATTTCTCTTGAAAATGCATTATATCTCTTGAAAATGCATTACTTTTTCTGAAAATACATTATTTCTCCTAAAAATGCATTATTTTTTCTGAAATTGCATTGTTTCTTCTGAAAATGCATTATTTCTCCTAAAAATGCATTATTTTTTCTGAAAATGCATTATTTTTTCTGAAAATGCATTATTTCTTCTGAAAATGCATTATTTCTCCTGAAAATGCATTATTTCTCCTAAAAATGCATTATTTTTCTGAAAATGCATTATTTCTTCTGAAAATGCATTATTTCTCCTGAAAATGCATTATTTCTCTTGAAAATGCATTATTTCTTTTGAAAATGCAATATTTTTCTTTAAATGCATTATTTCTCCTAAAAATGCATTATTTCTTCTGAAAATGCATTATTTCTCCTAAAAATGCATTATTTTTTCTGAAAATGCATTATTTCTTCTGAAAATGCATTATTTCTCCTGAAAATGCATTATTTCTC
>JAQFXT010001341.1:0-18424 GCA_034683725.1 Strigamia crassipes | reverse complement strand
AACATTCAATTTTTTACCATAAACATTCAATTTTTTACCATAAACATTCAATTTTTTACCATAAACATTCAATTTTTTACCATAAACATTCAATTTTTGACCATAAACATTCAATTTTTAACTATAAACATTCAATTTTTGACCATAAAAATTAAATTTTTGACCATAAACATTCAATTTTTGACCATAAACATTCAATTTTTGACGAAAAACATCCATTTTTGTATGAGAAAAACTGAACCATCCACTTGTACGTTTTCTGGATCCATCCCTGGATCCCCATCCTTGCTAATTACACGCAATAACCAATTTTTATTCATTTCTGCTGGTCTCAAGTCCACGATCCAATCACGTACAGAAGAAACTGAATAGCCAAGAGCAACCAGTATAAGGATTGGTACATCCACAAACACATGGAATTAAATTAGTTCATGGTTGAAATTTGATCTTACAACCAAATTGCATCCATTTGCTGCCTTGGTGGTAAAATGATTCAAGATGGTGTTCCAGATCATGTTAAGATGAATATGAATCTGTTCTGTGGAGATTCACTTGACCTCTCATTGAAGCAGTAAAAAAAATGTCTTTCGCCTATATTAATCATTCTAACTATTTCACAATTATTTTTAGTATTTCTACAAGACAAAGGCCTAGAGTGCTACGAAGCCAAGCAAACGGAACTTCAAGCCTGTATCAACGACACGAGCAAAGATGACTTCACAAACGCAACGATGCCGGACGATTTGAGTGTCATCGCCAGTGTTTCGTACACCCCGAGCACTTGTCAAACTATCGACGAGATCTATGTGTGTTTTTTTGAAACTTTGCAAGGATGTACCGACACCACACCGTCGTTGTTATTGGAAGCGATGAATTTATGGATTCTTAAGGACACGCCGTGTCGCGAAGGAACGGCTTTTCGAGCGCAGTTTGGAACTGCGTTGAGTTCGTCTTATCTTTTTCTTCTATTTGTAGTTTTTAATTTTCTAATGAATTAAGTGAATTTAAGTATACATTTTATACGCTTTTGGTTACGAATAGAAAATTACGAGGATGAAATTTGGAATCAATTGCACCGTATTAATTAGTTCAATTAATTAATTAATTAATTATTTAAATGTTTCTAAAAATTATTAAATTTCTATGTTTTGATTATTTGTATCCTTTTTTATATTTATTATTGTTTTGATGGGTGTGAAAATGTGAAAAGCGAAATGATATTTTTCAATGTCGAATCTGTAAGTCACTTAGTTGACTTTAGTTTCTTTTATGACGTATTTTGATGATTAAAAGAAGTCTTCAAACAACGTCCAATTTGCATCATTAAATGAACTAAAGTCGTGTAATGACTTAAAGGTTCACTATTACAAGCACCCATTGTTTTCGTTAGTTATACAATGTTAAATCTTTTAATTTCTTTGTAATTTGTGTAATACCGATAGTTTGCTGGTCATTCTTTGTAATTCTTATTAAATTTGTATTGAAATTTGCAGTAACGGCTTTTGGGAGGTCGCCTGGAACACCATAAAACGGAGGGCGCCGAACTATGGCCCTTTACATTTAACTGCGGGAAAATACTCAAAAAAAAGTGCGAATATTATCAATTAAACCGATAAATATTAGAATAATTTTAATAAAAATAACCAAAGAATTGTACGCATGAATGTAAGCAGGTCTCTATTATAACGCCCCGCATTAAAATGGAGACCCGCGCACAACTGACAAATTTTAGCTTTTCCTTGCGGTAAAACGTGTCACATTTAAACACTAGATGACACTACTCTACACTATGCAAGCCTTCTAGATGACTCGCAGTGAAGCCAATCCACTCGTTACTACAAATGGCAAAATAGAAAATAATTAAATAACATAAAACTTATATTTAATAATGTTTTTAAAATTTGAAAATAATATCGATCAAAGTTTGTACGTCTTTTATTACTGCACGAGTTACTACGTATCGGAGTTACTACTACTATCGGGCCATTTCTATATGCTCACTGTGGTTGGTCATTGAAGATTTTCATCATTTCACTGCAAGAATGAAGAGTATTATACGCGACACCAACCAACAACAATTTTGGCTCTGAAAACGTCTCGTATAGATTTGATAAATAAGAATTTCCAAGTATTTTTCAGCTGGTTTTGCGGTAAGTGCAACTGTAAAATAATTTTAGATGTTTTCAGGGGTTGGCTTCTCTGCCATGCATGCCATATTGAAGCCAAATTTAATTAAAATGTGAAGCATTTTTAAAATTGTTTTTTTTGTTTGAAAAAGAAAAGGAAAACGAATGATATAAATAATTCGCATTTAAAGTAATATCACAAATTTATCACAAATTTCTTAAAGTTCGGTAAATCAAACTCGTTGTCGTACACTTTGTGATTAAATTTCCAACGAAATGTAATCATATAAAACGAGCCATTTTCATATTTCATAGGTTCAATTATGACAACCTTTAAAACTGACCGAAACCATTGTGACTTTAATCTCATGGACAACGCGGATTACGTTAGTGATGATGAAGTGTTTACAAATGACTTGAAGAATGGCTTTGATGATGAAAACTGTGTTACTAAACCACTCATGGCACGTCGGCGTAAGGTAAAGTTGCATAATTAAAAAATAAATTAGTTTATTAATTTCTTACCTAAAAAATTTAATTTCAAAAATTAAAAATCTAATTTTTGGTGAGCACAAGAGATGCACCGCAAATGCTGTCATTGAACGCGGGTCTAAATTTAACATCTAAATGACTAAAATAAATATTTATATTGATGAAAAACACTAAAATAAATGTTTAAATTGGTGAAAAACACTAAAATAAATATTTATATTGATGAAAAACACTAAAATAAATGTTTAAATTGATGAAAAACACTGAAATAAATATTTATATTGATAAAAAACACTAAAATAAATATTTATATTGATGAAAAACACTAAAATAAATGTTTAAATTGACGAATAACACTAAAATAAATGTTTAAATTGATGAATAATACTAAAATAAATGTTTAAATTAATCAAAAACACTAAAATAAATTATTAAATTGATGATGAACACTAAAATAAATTATTAAATTGATGAAGAACACTCAAATAAATGTTTAATTTGATGAAGAACACTAAAATCCACGTTTAAATTGACAGAATTCAACATCTAAATTGCGGGGAAAATTTAGATTCTGTCAATGATGTTTTTTCAAGAGCATTTACAGTAATCTAATTTTAAAGTGGAGATTCACGGAAACAAACAATTGCAACAAAAGAGTATATGTTTAAAGGGCAGAGTTTGGTTTATGCCCTGTCCAATCACAGGTCAAGACTCCCAATTACTATTTACTACCCATAACATGTTATTTGTTGACTTGACTGTAGAGATTAATGTGGCAACTGCACAAATAAAAGCAAAATAAAGACGAACCACAGCAAACACAAAATTCCCAAAAGACACAGCAGATTTCTTATTTAGTGTACCCCATGGAGGATGATCCAACATAAGATGTCTGAAAATAAAAATAAAAATAAAAAAATAAAAAAATCAATAAATTCAACTTTAAACCTACATCATTCCAAATTCCATATAAAAAAACAATGCTCAGAGTTATTATTTGTTGATTTCTAGCAAACGACCAAAAACTTTCATACACAAGTGCGAAGAACACGACCGTGCAAGAAATACTGCGCACCCTGCCTTTACAGTTTGATTGCAATTTTAAGTATTATAGGTAAATTTATTAATGGATTTTTAACTAATATTAACCCGATTAATTATTTTGATGTTTTCAGGTATCACATGCTTGATTATATTCCTCGTGAAGGCTTTTAACATTAACTTACGCTTAATCCAAATGAGCAAAAATTACCATCCAGAAGAATTAATAGGCTGTTCACATATGGAAGTTGAAGATGTGTGGATTAAGAATTTTCCTAAGCTACTAACGGAGTCTGCAATTAGGCTAAATGACGTCAATCAAGACGGAGTTATGGATATTTTAATAGGATTTGCGACGGGTAGAGTGAATTTATTTTATAGGGTTTAAATCGTGATTAGATTTTCTCAATTTATTGAATATACTTAAAAGCTATTCGAGTTTATGAGCACACTTTACGGTGATTTATTTGAGTGCTTGCATGTCCAAAGCAAGATTTAATCAAGTAAATGGAATATTTATTGCTAAATATGTCCTATACTGTCACATGAACTCGTTTTGTCACATGATTCTCTGCCAGATGGCTTCCAGTGACGATCCCACTTAGGTAATACCGAGAATCGATGTAAGATGGGTGAGAGACCTTGTATAAAAGTGCGCTTTCATTTGCAAGTATGAATCTTCGCTTTACCACTTTCATGTGACAGGTCGATATTGGCAAAACTAGGTGCACTAGGTGAATTTCAAAAGTCGTAGACATCTTTCATTAGGGAGTATCATTAATCAAGTCGACTTTGAGATTGTGCTATCTGGACAATTTTGCAATTTTGTGTTTGTCATGTGACATCTGTCCCACCAATCACATTCATAATTACTAAAGTACAAGAGATTGAAAATACAAAATTCCAAAGTTTTCTATGCGGTAGTTTATGCGATTTTAACGAGCGATTTTGAGGCTTGTCAAACTAAAACAAAATGGAGGCCAGGCTCGATCTAAGTTGCCAATTTGAATTATTATCAATATGCTGGAGCATCTATGATCGCGTAGCAGCTAGGAAACTCTAGAAACAACTCTTGTATACTCTGTGAAATTCGTTTTATCGTAGTACTCGGTTTTTTGTATCTCATTTTCAATTGGTAGGGTACAACTAAAACCCAATATGGCGGACAACGCAAAATTGCAAAATCATGCGATTGTTTTTAGAGGATTCAATAATTATTGATTGCAAAATCATACACTCAATGAAACCCTCTATTGTAGTTATTGATATAAAATAATTGTGTAAGATGAAAACTAAGGTTTCAAAGTCATCTAATGTTATAATTGCAGGAGCAGACGGCTACAATGTGCCATTATTTACCTGTGACATTTACTTCAATGGGCTTAAACCATGTTTTGGTGGTGTGTTGGCCCTGGATGGAAACACTGGCACTGAACTGTGGCGACACTTCACCGACCACGAGGTGTTTGGTCTGAATTGCAATGGGGATCTCGACTCTGATGGCGTTCATGATTGTTTAGCAAGCGGGCGTGCAGGTGTAAGCAACTCTTTGTTTTCTATGTAAAAAACAAAATAAATTAGAATTATTTTGATTATTGTCATTATAAACAGACATTTGAAGCGATAAATGGAAAAAATGGAAATCTAATGTGGAAATTTGAATCTAAAGAAGTGAAAAATGATATAATGAATATTTACACTGCACAATTTCTACGTGATTTAAATGAAGATGGGATCATAGATGTCTTAGCAGCACATGGAGGTGATGCTTTAGCAGAGCCAGGTATACAGTAAAATTTAGTTTATAGATTTTCTATATTTACATTTGGCAATTTATACGCTAGGAAGTAAATACCGGTTATCTGGTAAACTTCTGCTGCTAAGCGGCAAAGATGGAAAATTATTACAATGGACCGGTGTACCGGACCAACAAGAAACATATTATTCTCCACAAATATTGATCCATCCAGACGGTATTATTTTACAATACTTATAACAAATTCCCATTGGTCACTGACCTGTACACAGATGTTTTTATACGAGTTGTAAAATATTTCAAATATTTATTATTGCAGGGACTGAACTCATAATATTTGGGACAGGAGGAGAAACCCATCCTGGTGGACTATGGTATATTAAACTGGATGATTTTTTACGCGCCAACATTAATAAGGTAAGTCACGGCAGTGGTAAATCATGCATTTGGAGACCCCAAAGCGCAACCTAATTTTGAGGCCTTACCAAGTTTTTTATCAACAATTGTTTTTGAGGCTCTGGTGATACCGGGCAGGGCCCAGGCGAAATCCGTTGATATGATGTGGGACAATGGATTAGTAATAACTATCCACTGGGAGTCCTGAAATAATAATAGGGTGGGAAAATGGGAATATTCAAACGGGCCACTTATTTAGTGCAGTAGAGTGGCGATTATCCGAACTAATTAAGAAGACATGAGTGTTCATAAAACCAATTTGTACGCACAGTCGGACATTAGAAGTTTATGTACAATCATGGTCACATAAAATGTTCACGCATACCTTGGTCAACTACGTTGGCTTGGGTTAGCATTATAAGGTCAATGCTAACCCAAGCTAACTTAGTTGACCGAGGTATGCGTGAACATTTTATGTGACCATGATTGTACAAATACGAAAATAAAAAATCATATTCTGTATGTGTTCTTCTACAGAAATCAGCCATAATTTGATGTTTCCAAAAGTTTAACAAGAGATAAATGATACACACAGTGAGTGACACATGTAGATAAGCAGGAAGTGTAATTTCATGTTTTACACTCCAATCACAAGACTCTAGATTAGCCACTCACAAACCCTTTTACATTATAATAATATAATACGATATTTCATATTCATTTCTCATTGCATTTGTCTCATTGCATTTGTACGAAGCAATGTATAATCAAACTTTCTTTTACAGGCCAATTTAATTATCAAAGATAGTCACAAGGGTGT
Organism: Strigamia crassipes; assembly: GCA_034683725.1. Lineage (NCBI taxonomy): Eukaryota > Metazoa > Arthropoda > Chilopoda > Geophilomorpha > Linotaeniidae > Strigamia > Strigamia crassipes. Next base: position 11,793 of record JAQFXT010001341.1, on the reverse strand, counting down.
AATGGCACCTCCTGTATTAGCGGATATAACTGGAGACGGCGTCGAAGACATTATCATTAGTTTGTTTAACTCCACCGTTTATGCATTCAACGGTTTAAATTTTGAACAAATATGGAACTACACTGTCCCATCATCAGAGACTTACAGGTAATTACTCATACAAATATTGTTTCAAAACTAACCAATTGCCAAATTTAGCACACCAGCAGCTGGATACTTTGACAATGATAATACGCTAGATTTTCTTATCAAACATCAAATCGGGCCAGGATTTCCAGTTTATTTTTACTCACAGGTAAGTTATCAAACTAGATTTTAACAATACCATCAAGCATACATATGTAGTTATATTTTTCAGACCAATATTTTAAGTGGTGCTACTGGTAAACCCATTCTAAAAGAACCACTGCAGGACACAGTTGGTGCCCAAGCTTCTGGTTTAACGATCTCATTGCAGGGAAAAGGCAATGATATATTTTTATACTGGACGTCGAATTGCTTAAATCATGAGGGAGAAAAACAAGAATATAGTTTTGTTTCAGGTAAAATGTTTGAACAATTTCTTTAATGGTGTGTTCAACTAGATTATTTAAATAGGAACCAATGTCCATGAAAAAAGCCGTACTGATTTTTGTAAAATAAAATTTAACTCGCGTCTTGTTAGCCGCTTATATGCTGTCGGACAGAATTTTGAACTCCCTGGAACAGTGGTATATGATTCAGGTGAATAATTGCTAATACTATTCACAAACTGCTAATAATTGGCATTGACTCGTTACTAGAGACCCGAAAGACCATCGAATACAGTAATTTTGTCAATACTTCAGCAATGGCAGCAGAATATGTAAAATCTCATCCAGACGTTTGGCACATGTACCACAAAACTCAAAATGTGCAACCAATTACAAGAAATCATGACACCTACAGCCACAAAAAGTTGTCAACATTTTCGAATTTAAAGACAAAGTATGCACCAGAGCATAAGCAAACTTTCCACTCCAACAAACCACATAGAAAGCACAACAGAGACAAAAGTCTACCACTATGGAACACTTATTATGATTTGGACAATGATTACCCGAAGGAAACTCTTGACAATTCTGAGTTAATGGACGATTCGAATTCGAAGCAAAACTTGGACAATGATTATTACCAACCGTATGACGCCATCGACAAACCCCGCTATGACCCAAGATACAATAACGACAGACTAAGAAATATTTACTCGAGAAGAAAGTATGACAATAGTTTGGAATTAAGTGATGACAGTTTACAACGTGGTAAGATGGCACATTTTGCTCCGCAGACTGCCTTGTCAGTAAATAAACTTTAGAAATTTCATGTCTTAAAATATTTCTACAATATACTTTTAGATTTTTATGATTTATAGATTCCAACCAGAGACCTGAAAAATTTAAGCGCCATGTTGGGCCGCACGACAACGACGGAGTACAACGATTAATATCTACTGGTTAGTTTATCGCTCACTTAAAAACTTGGTCCAATGTATTTTCCCTCACCCTGCATTAAATCATTTTAACCATCCCATAGCCCCGTTTAGTTACATTGTGACCACCAAGCAATCACTGGTCAACGTTTGCGACCCTCGTTGCAGCTCCCTAGCGATAGGTGGAGCTGCGACCCATTGCAAACCAATGGGAGCTTGGCGAGACCGGAAGTTGCGTGCACGGGGTCGCCAGAGTGCCTGATAGGCAGTTGTATCTCCGCCATGGCTAGCAATAGTCCTCTGGGCTATCTCCCACGTGCAAAGACAACCCCAACGATGCACGGCGACTTCTGGTCATGCGTGTCCACCCTGCAGACCACATGGATCTGAGCGTCCGTTCCGTTTAGCATCATGTGCGCGTAGCACATAGGCGCAAAAGACACTCGACCAAGATCTCGCTGGCCACACGGCCCACAACGGCGTGACCAGCGGTCAGGAACACTAGGAAGGAGTTGAGGAACTCCTTGCATAGGAGACCACACTTAGGTGCACTGGCCCCTAGACACCACCATATTGAATAAAGAGTAATAGCTTCATTTAAATAGTGCATCTTTGTGTTGTCTTTTCATTATTAAAGTGTGTGTTGCGTCCAGCACCACCCTTGGCCGTCCCCTTGACCACGTGGTTACCGTAGCCGAGCACTCACAACATCACATTACTAGCCATGGTAGAACCGCTAATCGACTTTTTATAGTATTCGTATGACCTACAATTATGCAACAACCAAAAACTTTAATTTTGTGAAATACTTTGTTACTAGTTGTATTCAATAAGTAAAGCTTAGCACACACAACAATATTCAGTGCACGGAATGACAATTTTCCGTGTGTAAAGAAAAGTTTAGACTGATGTGGTACGCACATTCTTGTGGTACGCACATTCTTGTCGTGCATGCATAGAAACATTCTTACACACTAAATTTTATTCTTTCGTGCTGTGATGGTGCACGAAAAAATGTCAATTGTTTCCGTGCACAAACAAATTCCGAGTTCCCAGAAGGCATTGCTGAAACAGTGATAGATATGCAACTTCCGACCCCGGATTTGAACTCCGGAAACAAGGCTGCGACTAACAAATCCTATTATTCCATTTGTAGGTAGTCTGGCTCCATCACTCGACACTAACAATTCCCACAGTGGTAACAATACAATCGACGTTGTATTTGCGACTTACTGGTTCTTTCCTGCCAAAACCCAATCAATTATACCCGGAGACAGAGAATGCATCCAAAAGAATATGGCTATTGAACAGCAGAGGTTTTTACCCACTAGTAAGCATTAATTAAACGCTTTTACTCCACTGTGTTACATTTTACATTTTGCTTTAGGTGCATATTATGGTTTGGATCATAACGAATACGAGGCTAAAGTCACTAAAGAATGCTTGCAGTCATCAGGAAACAAAATGTCATCCAATCACACATATGAAAGCCAATCTGATTACAACCCATTCAACATCCACATGGGCCAAATGACTGTTTATAGATTGAGACTGCATTGCAAATGTGATAATTTCCTTAACAGTGGGAAAAAATGTGCAAAGATATTGCCTTTTGACCAACAAGGATGGGCATCTTATATGGGAACAGAAGGCAGCAGTCACTTCATTTCCCGCAATACAAAGAAATAAAAAGTAATGTCATTGTTTTCCAGTACTGGAAATTGAATTACCAAAAACAAACAAAACAAATCATTGAATTTGATTAAATTGTTGACATATTTTTGGACAATGAGTAATCAATGTTTAAAAATATATTTTTTTTTTTGCTCATAATGCAATGTATATACAATAAATAGTATACTGTGTGAACTTTAAATTTTAGTGTCAAATATCTTCATTTAGCAGTAAAAAATTATAATTTTCATAAAAAGCCTCAAAATTGCGGTCACAGGCAGCAAATTCTGACAGATACGAAATAAGTTGACAGACTTCAAGGGAATGCAGCAGAGCAGAAACAAGGGCAACATTTTTTCAATTGTCCCCCTATGGTTTTTTTTTTTTTTTAATTATAAAAAAGTATAGTGATACAAAAGTATAAATGCACCTGTTTTTTTTTTTTGGGGTTTTTCATGTTTAATTAATAAATATTATTTCGACCTTACATTAAATGTTTTCTGATGGTATTTTACATATTCTGTGCAATACTTATCACAGATTTCAGGTATATATTTTGTTAAAGTTACACTTCACGCTTTTTGTAGTAATTAAATTATTTCCATGACTTTGAGTATGTAAACTACCTACACACGCATTATTACAGTTCACACTTGATTAATACTGCTGTTGTGGAGCTGCATAATTCCATTAATGGCAAAACCTTGAAGCCGACCGCTGTCCACTCAAATCTCAAGTTAAATTTCATACTTTCACTCGTTTTCAAGGTTTTCCTTCCAGCTGCACTTGAACTCTATTCAGAATGCCGCCTACAATTAACCTAAATTAGTACTTTTTCTTAATTTCACTCACTTTCAAGGTTTCAATCATTTGGTTTTTATGTATAGCAAAAACGACACGATTACAGTGGGAGTGTTCATGTTTTCAAAAGTTGTTCTTGTAAACTAATGTGATAACCTGTTACAAATGTTTCACTGTCTCGAGTCCTTCTGAAGGCCATGCAAGTATCAAAAGAGGTGTTGAAAACTCAAAAATCACACAATACCATTCATGTCCCCAACAAGCAACAAAAAAAGCAACTCATTCAAATGATTAGTTTTCTTTTTTTATGTTTTACTGGATTGAAATGTGCTATATAGATAACAAATCTCTAAATGAATATATGACAATGATTTGAGCATTCAATAGCTATTATTAAATTCAAACAATTGACCAACAACACCCACATTTTATCATTTCATAGTTACATAACACATGTGGCATACTAACATCACTTGCTGGACATTCTGTGCTTTTGGTAACTCAACTTTAACAGTAATCTGTATCTGCCACCTGCTTGTGCAGCTCCACTTAATAATGAAATAATAGATGTTACAATAACCATTAAAGGCCAGGTTTGTTTGTATTCGCACAACTTGGTAGGTGGTAGTAATTCATCACTGTCCTGCATGACTTTCAAAGACATTATTATTCTGTGAGTATATTGTACTCTCATGGACCACCAATTCAGAGAAGCTAAAAATGTTGTTTTATTTATGCACAAATATTATAAATCAAGTGTGGCCCTTACAAAATAATTTAATCATTTTTTGATCATCTTTTGGTCATTTTTAAGCTCAGCTTTCGTCGTAAGTCCATAAAGTGACTTAGATATGATTAAATAGTTTTAGAGTCACCAAACTGTTCTGTCTTATATGATCAAATGAGCAAGTCTAAATTAACCAAAATGATTAAATTCAATGTTTAAATTAACCAAAATGACTAAATTCAATGTCTAAATTAACCAAAATGACTAAATTCCATGTCTAAATTGACCAAAATGACTAAATTCAATGTCTAAATTAACCAAAATGATTAAATTCAATGTCTAAATTGTGGGGAAAATCTAAGTTTTGTCGATAAAGCGCCGGTGATCTATCAGAGCATTTAATTTAACTTTTGCTTTTTGTTGACCAAATTTCCATAAGTCAAAATCATTGGCAAATGATATGACCTTCTACTGTAGCTGTTTGGAATATTGGATGTTATCAGGCAATCTGCAATAAAAACTAGAATAAAAATTATTTATTGAAGGAAATGTAAAAATGTAAATGAAATTAATGATGTTGAAATGAAATAAGAAAATTTACAACACTTTACACCCCAGGAGGCTCACACATACACAGAATAAATGTCTTTTTTTTTGTTGCAAATGACCACATTCCAAATGCTCAAAATTATGGCTGGCACGAAAAAAGCCTTGTCCATTATGATCATTCAAACAAACAAACAAACTATTATAAAATAAATTTACATTCAAGGTAATATTTAGTAATAAAATTAAGGTCACAACCAAAAAAGACAAAAAAAAAATTACAAAAAAAAAAAATAAATATCTTTACCTTGATCCTATCTCAATGCAAGAAAACTGGACAAATTATCTGCTTGTCGATTTTACTTCATTACTGACCTCAATTGAGAAAAATGGACCCAATTCCAATTACAAAGATAAAAATCAAACAAAGTCACATATTTGAAGAAAAAAAAAAAGATGAAAAAAAACCCAAAAGCAAAGAATTTGCTAAACAATGTGTCAAATTTTGTTTGAAAAATAACATGAAAAAAAAAAAATTTCTTTTTTCAATCCAAATTCACCTTTTGTCTCATCAAGTTCCACAGGCGCCTGCACAAAGCGCCAGAAGCGGATCTTAACGGGACTAACATAACGGTTTCTACGTCACAAACGTTTTATGGAGTCAAGTCAAAGCCCGTGGCAAGAGGCATTCGAGGCCAGAGAACCGGCTGGCACACACCAAGTAGCAGCACTGTTGTATCAGACGCGGAAAGAGTTAATTTACTTGTCATTTTGCAACTTACTCAATGCAAATCGATGTATCTGCGGGTTCTTAGACCAACAGGTGGATAACCACCACCCACACCGGCTGCCGCCCAACTTGTTCTCTTCTCCCCATGATGGATAGGAGAGCAAAGTTGCAAGTCAAGCACGTTTCATTCATTTTGCTGTGTTTGGTGACTCGCATCATTGGTAAGTCGCACATCCACAACTACTTTCAATTAATTCGATTCTTGGTAATGGCTGAACTTTAACGTAAAGAAGTTTGCTAGAGGTACTTCTCATAGCCACTGCTATGGTGTGTCATTAATGTATTTTTTTCTATTTATTATTATATTGCCCTAGATTATATGTTTTAAGCGTAAGAGTTAAGTAATTGCTTTGGAGAAAGGTAACTAGTCATTACCGATTATTTCTGCAAAGGTCTCTCAGTTGATCTTTGTTTCATGTGTGTTTCACTTGAGTATTAGCTACAACGTGTGTAATAAACACTAAATTTTTTTTGTTTTATGATCAAGCATTGTTTGATGTCCAAAATTTATTTTTATTTTTTATTTTTTTTTAAATAAAAGTGATATTTTATTGTTTTAATCGGTTAATTAAATTTGTTGTTTTTAAACTTAAAAAGCATTGAACTGAAATTGCTGTCAACACTTGCTCTCAATTTAAAATTAGGCCTACTTAATGACAGCAGGAACAGGAAGTTAATGCAAGTGTATGTTTTGGTTTCCAAATGCAAATAGAATTTGAAATACTACTATTTAGTTAATTATGTGTATGAATTATGAAACAAAATTCATTTCAATTTACAATTCCAAAAATATGAAAAACTTAAAAAATATAAAAAAAAAAAATTTCTTTTCTTGAATAAGTAAAAATTTATGATTATTGCATTCAAATAATGCAAAATGAATGTCACATGTGACATGAACAAAAGGCACTTAACTCACTCAGTCAGTAGGGAGATTGAAATGCCAAGAATGTTCTCATCCAGACACACAAGTTGACCTCAAAACAAATGCTTTTTTCAGGTTAGTTTTAGCCTAAAGCAATTTTTATTTTTTTTTATATTTTTATTTTGGATAACATTTCAGATACACAACTGGTTTCTCAAGTTAGCTCGAAAAACTTCTCTCTCACTTGAGCATAAAGTGCTCACAGCAATGGACAACACTTGAATTTTATTCCACTTTTTTTTTTATTTCTTCAAACAAACAACCCTGAATTACTATGATATATAACACTTATGCCACTTATCTAATTTTTTATTATATTATTATAAAACAAGGTCTGTCTTAACACACTTACAAAATGATATGTGAATTAAGCATATGTTGCAATGCAAGACCAATTGGTGTTTTTTTTTAAATTAACTTAAGACATAATTGTTATGGTATGTTGTGTGGACTGAATTATAATGAGTTTTAGAAAATCCTGTCAAATCCATAAAACAATCCAAACTTGGTCAAATGCACCCTAAAAATGGGTTTGTAGGTACCCCATGTGTTATACCCCAACATTTCAAGTAATAAAAGTGAGAAAAAATGGCACAGGAAGACATTGCTTAACTGCTTGCAGAACAAAATAAATGAGGTTTAATACTACACCTAACTGGACACAAAAAACAAACATGGTACCTCGAAACAGGGGGCGTTTTAAGGAAGTTGTACATAGATATAAGAGCAATAAACAGGTCCCACGCTTTGCTCTCATTCTGTAGCAAGTCGTTTTTTTTTATATTTTTGGCTGATTGATATTAAACTACAACTTGTGATGTGATACCAAAAGTTTTTTTTTTGGATGAACCATGTTTTCACACTTCTTCAAGACCCCATTTTTTTTCTTCAACAGTAGGTCGTGTATCTTAATTTTTTTTTTTTACATTTGGTGCGTTCATAATTTTTTGACATATTGTAAGTCAAATTATAATAAGCAAATTATCGTAAGTAAATTATGACTTATAATTTTTAACTGTGAACACACCTGGCAGGGCAGGCTAGAGCATTATTGCGTAGTAACATCCTATAGTTATGACTCAATTCGTCAACAATTGTGCTCGCCCCGATTTTTTGAAAGAATCCATCGTTCTACCATTTTACATAGCTCCATTATGACTTTATTTTAAGGTCCTGGAGACCCAAATATCCAATTTAGAAAAGTTTCTTGAGATATAGATGGTTTCAAAACTGTTTAGTTTTTAATTTTATCTCATTCTGTTCACAAGTTATAAGAAATATTGTAAAAGTCACCTTTTGAGGTTTTTAACTACCGTATTCCTCCGATTAAGAGCCGCTATCGAATTGGAGCCGCCCTCGAATAATAGCCACGGCTGAGGGTGGTGGTTTGATACAGAATAACTCATATTTGGATTTTAACTTTGATTGGTTTATAATTGGTTCATAAGTCCAGACCCCCCCAAAGTCCAGTTAATCTTGAGTTAGAAACAAAAAACTAGAAGTGGATAATTAGCGCACCGTTAACTTTTTTTATGATGTAGAAATATTCAGGCCCAGTTGCAATTTAAATAATAAATGGCAAAAAAAATATGTGCTTTGAGAATTTATGGATTTTATTCATAGAGGCCCCATACTTATGACTGGGTCTGGGCTGCATCCCACCCTTTCAAAGACCCTATTTGTACATTTTATTATTTTTGGCATTTCACGCATTTCATGCATTGCCGGTGTGTTCCACTGCAACACAAAGAACTTGACATACCCACACATGCATATCTGATGAGTAAACTGAACGCTAGTTAATGACCATGATCAATTCAACTTTGGGCTGGGAAGAAGAAGAAAAAACACAAAGAAAAAGCAAAACCCTTTCAGACCAGTCTGTCAGTTGTAGGTCAGATGCGTGCGAACAAGTAGTCAGTTGCGGTCGGTGAGCTTAGCCTCACTCTGGATTCAACATTTGATGCCACTATCCAAATCCTTCCTGCAGGGTCACTGGGAAAAGTAGCCTTGCCAAGGACCTAGCAACTGCAATTGATTAACAACTATTGCAGTTAAAGTGTATAAATTATTTGCTTTTCTTTTGTATTGATTAATCAAGTGTTTAATGCAAATACTGTAGATTAAGCTTGGAACTGCACTCTGCTGCCCAGTAATTATGTTCTTGCGTGCTAATAATGTATTCTAAGCTCTAATTAACTCCAATTACACGAGATTGTTCTAGAACTGTACAATTCTTGTGAAAATGATTTTGAATCATGAAGCCGCGGATGAACTTTGACTATGTCAATTCGCATATCTTAACCTCTTTTTCTTTAATATACAATGGAAAGGTCATTTGAGATTTTAAGATCTGCAATAACCTACTGAGAAATGTGGGTTGCAAACTGACCACCTCCTCGATTTTTTGGTCACTGATAGTTTCCCATGGCTACCAAAGCAGAAAAGTTTGATACTTGTTGGCAATTTAACATCCAAAGAAAAGAATTTTAATCATTGCAAGTCATGGTATAGTTGTTCCTGTTATAAAAACCACTTTTTATTTACTTTTTGATTAATTGTTTTAATTAGGCATTACTTTTAATTCTTTCGTTTATTTAACGGTTATTTTTCTTGTTTGTTTAACTGTTTTAATTCATTGTTTAGGCTGTGTGTGGTTATTGTTTGATTGTTTTTCAAGTGTTAGGCTGTTTTTTTTATTGGTAAGCTGCTGTTTTAATTGTTAGGCTGTTTTTTCCATTGTTGGGCTGCTGTTTTAATTGTTAAGCTGTTTTTTTTTTTATTGTTAGATTGTTTTTATTTTCATTGTTAGGCTGCTGTTTTGATTGTTAAACTGTTTTTTTCATTGTTAAGTTGTTTTTTATTTTCATTGTTAGGTTGTTTTTTTTCATTGTTAGGTTGTTTTTTTCATTGTTAAGTTGTTTTTTTCAATGCTGGTTAGGCTGATTTTTTCAATGCTGGTTAGGCTGATTTTTTCAATGCTGGTTAGGCTGATTTTTTCAATGGTTAGGCTGATTTTTTCATTGTTAGGCTGTTTTTCAATGGTTAGGCTATTTTTTTTCGTTGTTAAGCTGTTATTTTTTCATTGTTACTAATTTTACTATTTAGCCAACTACTCAATTTAAATCGGATTTTTTTTGCAAAGCTCAGAAACTTTCCCATAACTTCGAGGTGGTGGTATCATCTGCACATACCACATGGCCATGACTTATTTCTCATCTGCCCTACACCACCTGCTTGTTACAGGGAATTACTAAGGTTAAGTAAAAATAGGTTTCCATATATTATTCAAGTTTTTCTTTTTTTAAACTGAAAAAATTACATAAAGTATTCATAAATAGGTGAAACAAAGATTTTTACCTGTGGCACACAGACCTACTCTAAACAGCAATTAATTTGTCATTTAAAAGATGTAATAATTACAAATTAAAATGTTGCAAGCATAATTGTTTTTATTCCCTTCAACTGCTTTCTATACGGCAAATTTACGGCGAAACCTTTTTTGGATTTGGATTAATGTGTTTGTCCCTCAAATGATCTGCTTCCCTTAATCAACAAGCCATTCTTCTGAAACGACATCTGAATATTAATTAATCACTGCAAGGCGTCAAATCAAACCCACAGTTGTGTACTTTCAGTACAAGTTGTCACACAACATTCCGGTCAAACCCATTAATACCATAATTTATTTTCCACTGTTTTTTTTTACCTAGAGACAAAAACTCAATTTCTCAAATATTTGTACTAAATTGCATTCAGTTTAGTCATGATCAAAGGTCACTTAAAGAATTTAACTTATTAACCTTTTTTATTAATTGGATAGTTTTTAATTAATTTCTTTTGTAAATTTGTTAATGAATTATTTCCAGTTGTCAATCAAATTCATTTTTTAGTTGAACAAGATTGATTAATGTTGTCTTCATTTGCAGAAAGATGTAGCCTACTCAGTACTTAATACACATTTGCTATCTAAAACTAAATAACTCCCAACAATAAAATGTCCTAAACTACCTTAGATGTCTCATTAGTAGTAAACAAGCATTTTGAAAAACCAACCTCTTAGGTTTATTTAGCATACAAAGCGAGAAAATAACAACAACAACAACAACAATAATTCATCGCTTAAAAACGTAACGATGTAACTTTAACTTTGCTAACAAACCCTCCTTTAAAGTAAGATGCTTCATAGTGTATCCTCAGCTAGGCCGGCTCCAGCGCTCTATGCAATTTTTTTAGTGTGCCCTATTGTACATTGTTTTAAATACATAAAAATCCAAATCATTTTTTTTTCATTTGTGAAATGCACCTTAATGCGCTCCACAAGTTTTGGTGCCCTATGTGGTTGCACTGCTCAATCGTGCCTTAAGCCGGCCCTGCGGGGCCATCGACAGACTAGATCCTGCCCTGAAGCAAACTAATAAATATCGCCCTTGATGTTTCAAAATTTGCAGTAAATTTATGCCACGGTATATTGTGTCACGGCAAGTACGCGCCCCCTTCTGCCCTTGTTAGGCAGACCGCCTCTATGCTACACCCAGCCCTGATCCTCAGAATATCCTATTTAGGACTAATCCTCAGAATATCCTATTTGGGACTAATCCTCAGGATATCCTATTCCTGAACGTCCCATACTACATCCTTAGCACCATCCTATCTGAGTCATCCCATAGTATATCCTCAGGATATCCTATCTGGAACATCCCATACTGTATATCCTCAGGATATCCTATGGGACATCCCATAGTATATCCTCAGAATATCCTATCTGGGATATCCTATCTGGGACATCCCATACTATATCCTCAAGATATCCTATCTGGGACATCCCATACTATATCCTCAAGATATCCTATCTGGGACATCCCATACTATATCCTCAAGAT
>JAQFXT010001340.1:0-18424 GCA_034683725.1 Strigamia crassipes | reverse complement strand
CCTGAAATCTTAGCAATTTCCTGAAATCTTAGCAATTTCCTGAAATCTTAGCAATTTCCTGAAATCTTAGCAATTTCCTGAAATCTTAGCAATTTCTTTAAACTACAAAAATTTAAACAAATACTCACAGTTTAGGAGATAAATTGCAGGACAATTCAGCAGATTCAGGAACAGGAGATGTTGCCAGTATGCTTAGTGTAGGTAAGCAATGTCGTTAAAGTGCAGTTTTCAGGAATAAAGTCGAGTTATATATGATTTTTTTTAATTTCCTGTTTGGTTTTTGGGTTGAGGGATTAAAAGGGGTGAGGGATTAACAGCGTAGGGATTCTTTGGTATGTTTCCAAGTTTCGAAAAAAATGAATAAGTGTCGAAAAACATTAAAAAGTGTCATAAAACATTAAAAAGTTTCGAAATAACGTTTTAAAAAGTTTCTAAAAAAAGTTTTAAACAGTTTCGAAAAAAAGTTTTAAACAGTTCCGAAAAAATGTTTTAAACACTTTCGAAAAAACGTTTTAAACACTTTCGTAAAATCAGTCAAAATATTCAAAAAGTGCTTTTCATTAAAGTTGAAGTGTTTAGCTTTGATGCTTCACAGCATAGCGTGTGCAATGCAAAATTACAAACAAGAAATTTTATTTGTGATTTGTTAAATGAGCCAATGTGTTTGCAGTTCCACACTTTATAATGCCCAGATTAAAGAAAGTTACAATTATACCAATGTAATGTGTATTTACTTTTAAAATCCTTTTATTTAAATTTTCAAATTTTTATTACAAAAATAAATATAAACAAATAAAAACGAATAAAACAAATCTTGATTCTTCAAAACTGCAATATAAACTAAAAAAAAAATTTAAAAAAAAATTTTTTTTGTTGATAAAAAATTGAATTAAACTCGGTTTAATCTATTTTCGCATTTGTCAGCTCATTTTTATGCAACTAAACGTGCAAAACGGCATTTTTCACATACAGATGCCGTTTTTTTGAATTCCGCGTTTCTTCAATTTCTTTTTTGGCATTCTGCACTTACTCAAGTTTCACATTTCAAATTCCGCGTTTATTCAATTTATGTCTTAGTGCCCGCGGTTATTATTAACTTTGCAAAAAAAACTGAATTTCGCGCTTATTATCATTTTCCGCTTACAACAATCAAAACAAGTGGTTTTAACCTAGTTCGGCACCTGTTTCCATGCGGTCGTAGTCTGTGTGTGGATTGCAGCGCAATCGTGGCGAATTAGGGAACTAAGAGTAAGACCACTATCCCTTCTTACACTATGGTTTCGGGCCGCGAATTTTGCTTCTGTCGCACAACCCATGTGCCTTTTCAGTTTATTGTGATATTAAAAAAGGGTTTCCAGCTGTAACTAATTTTTTATTTTTTATTTCTTGTTCAGCTTTTGATTTTTCCACCTCCTCCCTCCCTTTTAAATCCAAAACGTCATTCGTCGAATTTATAGGCGAATTGTTTAGAGTCAGACTTTCCATTTTGTCACAAGGAGCGAGCATTTCTCCAGGCTGTCTGGGCGACAAAATTGGTGATTTAACTGGCGACATCTCGGTGTCAAAGACAGGCGCATTTTTGAGCGTGTTAACAACTGGCGCTTTTTTGTCACTTTGGTCTTGATTTTCAGCCCAAATTTCTTGGTTAAATTCAGGGAAGTAAGGCTGCAATTCCGATGTGTTGACTGCGTTAAAAATTTTGTTATCTTTTAACCTCCGTAATTTTACCGAGCCTCCTTGATGGACTTGCGTAATTCCATAAGGCCCTGTCTTTTTATTCGCGATAGACGCTGAACTTCCTTTCGCAGCGTGTGACAGTACTTGGTTGTCTCTCCATACCAGATCATTAAGTTGGAAATTAACAAACTTATGATCGTCGGTGTGGTCTTTAACTCGTCTTCGTAAATCCGTGATGTGATCTAACATATTTTGGTATGTACCACGTGCTCTATGACGTAGTCGTAGGCAGAAAGAAAAAGTGCCCAGCGGTGTAAGCGCGCTGCCACAACCTGATTACAGCCCTTTTTAACACTAAAGCATGATCTGCTAATTTAGTTTTGGTTTCCTGTGGAGTGAATGCCCCCAAATTTACAAAACTATTAAAGTTCATGCTTCTTTTGTCAAAATCCTCAGTTTCCCGCAACTTGACTTCATGAAAGATTAGCACTCCGACCGTTCAGCAGCACTTTTCTTTTCAAAGTTGTTAGTTATTGCAAGTAATGAATTTGCATTTATTCTGTAACTGCATTTCAATCCTTATATCAATTGTTCTAGTCTTCTGGGCGAGGAAAGGGGTAAAAGTTTGTGGTTCAAACAGTGCATGTGTCTTTTTGGTGATTTCATGCGAAGTAATGCACTTTCAAGCAAAAATTTATCAGTATGTTTCATTCCATTTACCCCCTTTTTTGACTAAAAACATTTTGATTGTATTGTATTGGGTTTTTGGGAGATTTGCATTTTAATGTAGGGAATATGTGATAATTTAGGAATTTGGTGTAAGAAGGGAGGAAGTTGTTTGGGTTATTTTGGATTGGGCAAGTGGTGTAAATTGAACGGAAAATAAACAAAAAGGTCCGAAAGTGAACAAAATGATCAGAAAATGAATAAAATGACCAGAAAATGGACAAGGGGCGGATGCCTGACTTGGAGATGTGCAGCTCCAAAAATTCAATAGATAGCTGCATAAACTTGCACTTGTGCCTGCTCAACGTCATTCCAGTGCAATCAAAGGCGGACAGCAAGCGATCCAAGTTGTGCAGGTGTTCCTCATTCGTCCTGCTGGTCACCGCGCTGTCGTTGATATAGGGCTGTGCGCTGCCCATTCCTGAGGTGAGTTGTGTTGGAGATCCTGGGCACAAAGCACATGCAGTGGAAGCATAAAATAAAAGAATCTCTTAACTACTAAATAATAAACCTAAAGTCCTAGTCCAGTGCTCTTGTGTAAATAAAGTCCAATGGAAATAACACAAGAATATAATGTAATAATCTTAAATAACATGTAGATAATTAAATAAACTTTGTATTATTAATTAACATTGGATAATTAACTACTATGTAAATTACAAAGCAAAGCTTTAAAAGAATAAACATTTATTTTAAAAAAAACATTAAATGCCAATAAACCATGTATTGAGAGGTTATGATAATGTGGACAATTTCCTATGTATTTTTGTTTTTGTATTACATTTTAAATTCTTATTGAAATGCCTAGTAAAGAAATGAAGTCTACATAAAACAAATCTATTTAAAACAAATTTAGTTAAAGAATGGATGTGGATTTGACAACCAACTGCAAGTTGCAATAAATTTTCATCTGAAATAACATCATCCATCACTTTAAAAAATATGTTGTCGTCTGGAATTTCCAAATGCTTTTGAATGCTTTTTTCACTCATTAATAACAAATTTTCCAATTTTTTGGTGGGGTAAAGTAAATAACTCTTTGTTTTTACATTAATTAATCTAGCATTAAGTGATACATTGTTAGGGCTTTCAATCGATGAAATGCAATCAGAACACGAGGTAAAATGTTTAGCATTTCTTACAATGTAACCCCCAAGTATGACACAATGGTGTCTTCAATTTTAGGGGCACAGTAACTGTTAGTTGTTTTCATAATGTTATTTTTTGGGGTAGCACAATCTTCTGGACAGGCTAAAATAGCATCAAGTTGTTGTTTAATTTCTTGCTTCTTGGTGACATATTTGCCAATCTTTTTCAAATCTTGTAGATGGCATAGCAGTTCGGTTGTTTTGCTCCATTCCACATTTGCATTTCGTGGAGGTTTCACAAGGCAATATGTTGGCTACAATTTGTATATGTAACTGAATTGAAGGCTTGTTGGATGGTCATCGCAACTGCTTTGCCTAATCATGCCAAAAAATCGCTGAATGAAAGTAATTTATAATTAGATAAATAATAATTAGCAAAAACCAAAATTATTGTGATAGTACTTACTTCAATTGGGTCTTGGTTAAATTTGGCTGTCAATACATAATTAAAGCCATTAGCTAGTAAAAATTCTGACAAGGAAATTATACGAGCCCAGTGCTCTTGTGTAAATAAAGTCCAACGGAAATAACACAAGAATATAATGTAATAATCTTAAATAACATGTAGATATTTAAATGAACTTTGTATTATTAATTAACATTGGATAATTAACTACTATGTAAATTACAAAGCAAAGCTTCGGGCATGGGAGATAGTTTAGAGGACTATCGCTGGCCATGTCGGAGAACAGACTGCCCCTCGGGCGCTCTGGCAACCCTGTGCATGCCACTTCTGGTCTGGCCGGGTTTCCATTGGTCACGAATGGGTCGCAGCTCCACCTGACGTTAGGGGGCTGCGTCGAGGGCCGCAAACGTTGGCCAGCGTGCGCACACAGCAGCAAGGAACTAGGATTACAGAGGAACACACTTACCACAGAAGATACCAACACTTTGGAGCCTTGGACACCCTAGAAGAATTTTATACAATTAAACACTATGAATCTGAATTTTTGTAAAACATCTACAATTGTTAGTAATAAACAAAATGGCTTAGAATCTTAAACTATAATTTTGGAAATCTTTTCTAACATGCATACAGGTGCGACTCGTAAATGTTGCACAGTGGTCTATATTTTTTGGCCAAGGTATCCGCCAAATCCACTCCTGCGTTTGTTAAGGGCTGCATTGGCCGACCCAATCAACGTTATCGCATTGGTTAGCTGTTTCATCTACTTCTTTTTATCGATCTTGTCCTTTGCGATGTCCACCGTTGAATCCCAGATTGGTAGGCATTTTTGCATTTTGATGGACGTATTGTCTCTGCCCTTGAAAAAGGGTTGCGTCCTCCAGTTTTGTATTCAATTCAATGTTTATAATTTTTTTTCTGTCAATTCCCTGTAATATTCGCTTATTAATTGGTTCGCCTCAGGGCATGGGAGACAGACGAGACGTCTGTCGCAGGCCATGACTGAAGAACAACTGCCCATTGGGCACTCTGGCGACCCCGTGCACGCAACTTCCGGTCTGGAGTGACCAGTATAAAAGACCCAACTCTTGTTGGAGTCAGAGAGTCTGCACAGGGCAAGCACAAGGTTAACACCTTAGCCCTGATCACTCCTGTTCACCATGGTGACGCATAGGGAATGTGCCGGTAAGCCATTCCCAGTATCGTGAGCGGCACATGGGTTTGGGTTGAATAACCCAAAGATAACATTGCTTATCTGACCACACTGTTCACCTGGTTAAACTATAACCAGATGAACAGTGTCTTGGTCACGGTCATGTTGCAGCAATGCAACATGAGCAGAAGGAATGCACATGAGATCCTGACCCCTAGACACTGAATAAAGGCCAATAACCATGAATACAGTCTCTTGTGTGTCATTTCTTATATACGTGTAGTGCGTCCGGTGCTAGTTTGGCGACCCTCGCCTTACTTGCGGCCCGTCCACTCTCACAGTTCTTTCTTCCATACTTCAAGAATGTGCTGCCAAGTAATGTATTGGCCATTTTTCCACATCAAACGACTATTACTATTAGCACCAGAGTTAGAAAAACAATTTCTAGTAGTTTTAATTAAATGTGGTATATCAGACATGAAAAACAATTGTTTCTTAACCTCTGAATGGAAATTTGTAGTGCAATAGGCCAATTCACTCGAAAGATCTAATGATTTATTTAATTTTATCATTTTCCTGTTTTGTGGAAGCTCCATCCCTAGTAACACAAAATTTTTACGTCAATTTTTTCTAAATATTTAATTCCATCAAACACAATTATTGTTAAGTCAGAGCTGTTGAAGACATTATTACTTGGAAAAAATGCAACTGGGAACTTTATGCCATTAGACAAAATCCTCTAATCATTAGAACTAAAACTTTAGTTGCTAATTGTGGTTTAGATGACAATAGATTCTAAACTATTAAAGTTTACATTTGCTTCTAGTTCTGAAAACCTACAAATTCCTCAGTATCAGCTGAAGAAACCAAGCCTTGTTTAATATACATTTCATCAATTAGTAAAACAAAATATTTTTGCCAGTCCTCAGTGAATTTTTTCGAAATAATATCCTCCAAAAGTGTCAAAACGTCTGCTTGAAAACCAGCACCTGGTTTTAAAATGCCAGTGTAGTCACAGAGGGTTCAACTAGATGGGAGATTTATCAGACCACTATCATGTAATGCATCATATGCTGCCGAAGATTTTGTTCTTAAATAAACACAAAATTTAATAATTATGGGATGCCACCTAATAGACTTAGATGATTTAACACTAACAGCTTTTAATTGCTGTTGCATAAAAAGTTGCTGAAAAGAAGTTAAACTTTGGTTTTTTAATGCACTTTCTAATAAAAATTTAAGATCTGTATTTGATGAATTTGATAATTTAATTCCACTAATTTGTTTATTAATTTTATATTCCAAATTTGTATTGACTAATTTAAGATTTTTATTACTTTTTGAGTAACGCTTTAAAACTTTTCTCAATTCAGAATCTTTTATACTTTTATGGGGATGGTTGAAATTTTCTGATACTTTACTAGTTATTGATCTATTAAGTTTTTTCGAAGAACATATACGTGATTGCGGCATGATAAACACCTTTTTTCTTTAGACATTAACAATTTGCAATTGTTATGTCTGATAGTTGAAGAAATTAATTTTGATTTATGGATTTCTTTAAAGCCTAATTTTTTGTATGCCAATTCTGTTTTGGTTCTACTGGTGTTATAAGGAGTATCTACAAGGTTTTGTAAAGGAACCTCATGTATACCCGTACACACATTGTAACTATTTACAGCACTTATTAAATTTAAAATATTTTTAATACCGTCATTTGTGCTAATATCGGACATTACATTTGCAAACTTGGTCTATATTTCATGCTCTGCACTTAACTCAATTGTGTAAACAAATTTTTTAAAATGCCAATTGAGTTTAAACAAATACAAACCTGGATTGTTGCATTGGCAGAATCACTAACTTTAAAAATGTTTAATGTGTCAGTATTGTCATCTGCAACTGGAAAGATTTGTGACGTCATTACTCTCCATTGGTAGCAGAGTTGGATGACGAATTACTGCCAGCGGGAGGGCGCTACCTTATTGTCTCTCTACCTTGATCCAAGATTTGTTCTTACTGTAGGAACAATTGTGTGTTTCCGTCTGTGAACCCCGTACTCAGTCTTGTAGCGTGCCATTGTCGTGAGCAACTAAGGGAAACACGCCGAATCGTGCGTTGGTTTCCGTGCTGGTAAGGATGTCCGATACGATACGTTTGTTACTTTAATTGTGTTTTCAGTATTTTTAGTTATCTTTTTTTTTATTTTTGACAGTGTTTCTACGTGTGCGTACTCGGGAGTTGGGATTATCGTTCGAGGTGGTGTTTGGCTGATATGAATTTCATCAATTTTGTTCGGGCGATTTCAACTGCAGTCAGGACAGCACCGAATCCGATAAAATTCACAAACTTTGTTTAATATTGGGTACATTACGGACCAAATTGTTTATCTCGCTTATTTCGGGGGTGTAAAATCCAACTCTCTACCTCCACGTGGTCACCCCTGGCTAAACTGAGGACATAACTGGTCTTAGTGGAACCAAAAAAGAGCTCTGGTCATTTGCAAATTCTTACCATGTCTTCCAGATGTATTGTAAGACCACATTCTACACAGGAATGTGGCATTTACATTTTATTTGTATTGTAAGACCGCATTCCCCAACATGAGTGTGGCATTTACAATTTTAAAACTTTTTATTTTTTCTTGAAATTTTTTTTGAATTGATTGGTTGGAATTTATTGGATTGTCATGGAGGTATTTATAATCTGAAATACTATGACCATACTCTACTTCTTGACAGCAATATGGTATTTTTTGTGTCGGTGTGAAATTTTGTGGGAAAATATTAACTGCACAATTTACTAGTAATTTTTCATTGTTTGGATATCAGTGCGGTAATAAGTTTTCATTTTTTTTTCGTTTTGCCAAATGTGTGCTTTCATTCATGCAATCAATCAATTTATTCATTAGTATTAAAAATGCAAGTTTCTGATGCTTTTTGTGCTCATTAATTCAAAAGCAACAGCAGTTCTAAATTTTACACGGGGAATTCAAAAGATAAAAGGAATAGTCTGAATGCTAGATATAGCATCTTTTGTGTGCAAATTTATAACGTGGCTGAGATCTGAATGGTTCAGTAACGAACATGAACCCACTAACAATTTGTAAATTATTTTTCTAAAATCATTTGGATTTACTGTATCAGTTAAAGACTTGTTATTAATTAGCTGATAAACATACCAACAAACATAAACACTACTACTTCTACTGTCAGTTTGTAATGAATGATTTCTACTTTCCATTTCCAATCTTTTGTTTCAATTTTAAACTTTTCCTTAATGAAATTTAATGTAAGCTGGAAAATTTTAATTTTTTCCGATGCTGGGCTTTTTCCTAAGGGGTCAAGATAAACTAATTTCATGTGCTCAATATCAGCTATGTACAATGTGCAATGATTATGACTGCATTATGGAAAGCAAACAAGTTGTGTTTTGATTGTAATAATTTATCTGACCAAAGTCTTGAATGACCCCTCCCACACTGCATTAACTTTAACATTGTCTGGGTTTTTGCTGCTGCTTCGTTGTCGTATGCTTGAGGTTTCTCCATTGTCAAAGAGTGGTGGCGGTGTCATCTGTGCCGCATCGTCTGCAGCAGGCTCTGACCTGCACAACGGACCAGCCGAAGTCTTTTCGCCGATGACCGAGCTCTCATTCCAGTAACAGACTGGACTGGCTTGGCCAAACATGGCCGGTGCGTCTGACAGGGCTTGCGCAGCCGCGGCTTTGGCCTCCGCTTCTTTGGCTAACGCTTGGTCGATCATGGCTTCTACTTTTGAAAGATAAGTTGCTTCTGGAAACTTACATTTAATGTCCAATTTTGTTCTGTCTAAACTCCAGTCAGCATATTGAAATGAAAAACATCTATCAGGCATTCTTGCTTAGCACTGAAGATTCGAAAATTGTTTAGTTGATGATAAAGTTCTTCTGTTATTTTCATGCTTCATATCTCTTAATAGATTTTCAAAGGTGACATTTTCACTGCTTAATTCATTTGTGAAACCAAATGTGACCAGATGGCCCCCATGACCACCCAAGGACCGGCGCCACACTGACCATGGTCAATGAGAGTGTCCACATGGCCGCTGAAATAAATGTTTGTAAAAGATCCGGTGAATAAAGGCAGTCGTCTTAAAACCTTCTACACGCTCGCCTCGTTCGTTCCCCGTTACACCAAATACACAAACATCTTGCAAAAATTTTTTTTTTAGTTGTTGTTCAATGTTTTTTTTTGTTTGTTTTTTGCTGGCCTAGTAATCCATTGTAATGTTGAAAACTGAAACACGAGTGGGCAAATACTGGTCCATAATCCAAAATACATGATGACAGGTGTCTATGCAAGTGCATGTTTATGTTTATAAATTGCTCTCCATAAAGTTGTTCACACTTATTACAAAATCTCATAAGCAGTGCATTAATAAGATGAACACTATCAACTCTAATTGTTTTGTTCACGAAGTGACAGCAAGCTAACACAAATAGTCTCCAGCATTCTACATGTTCAATGGGTCGTTTATCTGTTAGTGCACATGGAAAATATTGTTGTCCAATTCTTCCATTCATCAGCCGTAAAATTTGCCATGCCGCTTTCAATTTTGTTTGGAATTCTGCCAATTGACGATGGAACAATGGAGTTTGAAACTGTTTCTTACATTTATTTGCAAGTTGCTTTTGTAATAATATTTTTAGCTAACCAATTTTTGGTAATTTTTCTTGCAGTACCCAAAAATAAGTTATGCATAGCATCGACTACATGATAACATATAATGTCAAAATATGGCAATCTCAATAATTCACTATAGTGCGCTCTATTTAGAGATTCCAGTTTAATTTTTTGTTGCTGTGTGTCACCATTATGCTGGATATATGTGATGTTTTCTTGATGACGTTCATTTGTACGTTCTGGCCACTCATCTCGTTTGAAACTACTATAATTCTTTTCATCCATTGCTCCTACATAAATAAAAAATTGGTATATTGTACAGACTTTAATTTTAAGTAGTTTTTGAATCCCAACCTGGAAATATTTTAAAACATTTAGAGCATCCACGTTTTGCAGTATGACCCAAAAAACCATAGTGCAACGGTCGTATCTTCACGTTTCGTGCCTTGTACCATGATTGTCAAACGATTACAATTTGGCACTGTCCATTTTTGGGGCGTCGTGGGCCAGTAAGCTTTGCTAGGGTCGGCCTCTCCACTGTCATCTGGTCCTTTTATGTGTTATTTTAAATGGCTTTACCTTAAATTTATCACTGTTTTCTTTTAAACCTTGCTTTGGAAGTTTAGCATTTAAAATGTTAAAAATGACATTTAAGTGTTCGACAAACATTTCTGTCCCTTCACTTCCTTCAAACCCTTTATCTCCAGAATTTCTATAATATTTCAATCCTATAGCAGTTGATCCACTAAGAAGCTAATTTACAATTTTATTAGAACTCACAATGCATTAACTTTTCTATATGAATTACTTGCACAGCCCTCTTCACACTCATTTTTTGAAATGTGTCTGGATGAATATGACTCTTTGTAAGATGTGGTACCCTACAGTATGTACCTATATGGTACCTTATAGTATGTACTTATATGGTACCCTATAGTATGTATCTATATGGTATTCTATAGTAAAATCCTATATGGTACTCTGTAATAAAATCCTATATGGTACTCTGTAATAAAATCCTATATGGTACCCTACAGTAAAGACCTGTATACCTATAGTAAAGACCTGTATACCCTATACTAAAATCCTGTGTGCTACTCTGTATATCTTATATCATACTTTATGAACTGATTAAATGAATAACACAATTTTTTTTAATTCAACATTTTATTTTATTTAAGCTTCAACTTTTGATCCTTTCAATGCTTTTGATTCATTGTTAAGTTTTGCTATAATGGCTGATGTTACATCACACATCTTTAGATCCGGAAATTCTTTTAATGTAAAAGCTGCAAAGAATAAGAATAATAATTTAATACATTGTATAGATAAAAATCAAAGATTTTTTTTACTTTTTATAACTGTCACTTTATCTACATTAAGCTGAGGCTTAATAATGCCACTTTGGCTGGGATTGCCAGTACATGTCTTCCCAGTTAGGCTATGACCTGCTATTTCTTCTCTAGTGAAAAGTACTGTCATCAAGTCCATGGTTAAAGCTCTGACTGACTTTAAGCTCAGAGTTTCGGCCAGGTGCCGGCGTCCTCGGAACTCTTGTGGTTTCTCGTGGGCCGCTTGCTAATGTTCGGCGTGCGTTGATCGAACACCTTGCGAGTTGCAGACGTTCATTTGGTACAATTTCACTTGAATCCCACTTTAGGATTGATCTGTGTATTCAAATGCCATAAATAAATAATTTCCACACATTACCATCGAGTGGGAAAAGCGCGGAAAAAAGGCTAAAAAACAGTGTGTCCGCTTTAGTCGAAAACACAATGCAAGGCCATGGCGGGCCTTTTTCAGTGGAAATAAGGCGGACAAAAGCAGTAGCACACACCTCAGAACACCTTTTCTCTCTGGCAAAAAACAACACATTACAATAAATGTACAGAAAACAAAATGCAAAACACTTGGGAAAAAAAAATTACTCTACACTAAACAACAATTATTTCTAACATTTAAACTAACTAATGAAAGGAAATAAAAAACATTAAACAATATACGTATTAGCTAATAAAAGGAATTGAAAAATATTAAACTACATATTAACTAATAAGAGGAATTAAGAAATAAAAATGAAAGAACACGAAAACACTTCAGTCGGTCGGTGGGGCTTCATTAAACTGGTGAGCCCAGTGGTGTGCGGCTCTCACTCGACGGTGCACTCTACTTCCATTTCTGCCTTGCTGGTGACCAGCGGCTGGAACTGGGCCAAGCTGTCGATTGTCATGGCTCCCTCGAATGGTCTGGGCGGAAACACTTGAATGTGGGCATTGGATTGTGCCCACACTCCATCCTGATTTGCCGGGGCGCTCACTAACCTCACTCCCTGGCTGGGAACAGGCACCAACAGCACTGGTACCTATGGTAGTGGTTTTTCCTCGACCGGCACAACAGGCAACAATGGCGGCAGCAGGGATGATGATGGTGTGTTGGCCACTGCAGCGTCCGAGTGCTTATACATTGAGGTTGAAGGTTCTGGCGGGTGTGCGGCAGTTACCACAACCCCCAGCTGTTCTGCTGGTGTTGGATAAGAGCAATTTTGGTCACTCAGCTTCACACGGGCGCGATGCTGGGTTCGGCGATGCTGGTCATACTGCTGCCTGGCCACCTGATTCACCTGGTTCTCTGGCCTGGTGGGATTTGCTGCTCTAGCTGCCAAACGATATTTTTGCAGCACTGCAGAAATGGGCTGCACTTGTACTTTTGGTTGCTTAACTACAGGTTCGGGCGGGACGTTATCCTGGCTTGTGCCTTGAAACATCTGGCCATAAAAAGTCCTAGAATTTTATGCCAGTGGTCTTGTGGGTGCCACTGCTGCGGTCGTGGTCCATGTCTAGGGCTGGAGCCGTTTAAGGGCTCTCATTTGGTCTTCCGGGCCGTCTACCCGCATCCAATTTGCTGTGCGCAAGTGTGCTGGGAGTGGGCAGCCGGGCGGTGACAAAAACGAAGCAAACCATCGTTGCAATAGCATTGCAGGCAGCACAACTTCGTCACCCAAGCAATTTGGGCACGCAAATTGTGCAGTCGTTGGGGCTGTGATGACCCCGCATCCAATGCACACCGGGCATTTTGAAAAATCAGTGTTGGCCATTTCTCCAAAAAAAAACCAAGTTTTGCAAATGTCACAAGTCAGAGAAAGCGTGAGCACAAACAACAAGTGAGAACTGACAAGTGGGGAGTAAACAAGTGAGGAGGGGGGATAAGCCACGGGCCATCAAGGTCAAGGTCTTGCTGTGTGTGCACTCAAAAAAAATGCTACGTTACATAACGTATGACACAAACTTGCCGCCTAGGCCAAAGTGTCACCCCAGGCCAAGATGCTGCCCTTTTTGCCACCCAAGTGGCCAGTAGAGCTAATCTCAATGCTGGGATAAGGAGGGGGTCGCCCCTCCTCTGAAATTTTGTGAATTATCTTGTGCAACTTTGTGTACCATCACCAGGGATGTCGGAGCGGGAGAGGGTTCCTTAACTTTCACCTCATCGCGATCCTTCTTGATACTTAAGATTTCCGACTTTTCCGAGCGGTGATGTAATCAACTGTTCGAAAGTGGTTCGCGCCTGTTGGTATGAGGTCTCGGGATCGGGATCCTGTTCGACCAACTGCGCTCGCATTTCTGCACATGATGGTACTAGAGAGTACCAATTCTGTTGCATGGAGGGGGGAATCTGGAATCCCTCCTTTTGCACGGTCCTCCAGGCGGCGAGAGCTTGTCTTGAGTTGCTGAACGTCGCTGGTGCAAGTAACTGCGCCATTACGTCAGTCAGTCTCAAACGGGTACGACCTGCAAACGCGGGATACATCCGCAGGAGCTGACCTGTGAAATTGGTAGCGATGTGTCATACAGTCGTGATTGCTGTTTGTACACTATGCCGTTGGAATGGGTCCATCTCCGACAGTAATGCGCACGCCATGTTTGGGGTAGTTGAGGCAAAAATACTCGTTAGTTCAACTATGTTTGGGTTGAGCAGAGTTGACAGACGTATTCTTGTACCAGGAGTGGGTGAGACTCGAACCATTCTTTGTTCGGGTGTTGGTGGAGCGCAGCGGCTGTGGTGTTTCCACATGCTCGATCCTCTGCGCTTGTTCACGCTGCCTTTCTTCTTTGGCTACCTCGATGGCACTTTTTCGTTCAGGAGTCTGCGATCGTTCCGCATAACTCTTTGCGATTGCTTGTAGAAGGTCGGCTTGCGTGTACAGCCTTCGTTTGGGGGATTTTTTTCGACGCCGTTTTTTCTCCAGTATCTCGCGGCAGTTTGGCAGTTCAGTGATGGTGACGCGTAGTAGTTCTTCAAAATGGATTGGGGAGTGTCTCTGTTTTTCCACCGTCGCCTTGCGCTCCTGAAAGTACCTCCAGCGTTCCTGCTGTTGTCTTCGACTCGACAATGGTTCCCACGGTCTCTCCGTAGTAGCTTGATGTTGGGAAGGAGTTTCAGGCTCTTGCCGTTTTGACCGAGACGGATGTGGTGCCTCATAATCGGCTGGCGTGGGTCGCACTCGGTCATTTCAAATGGTCCGCTGAGGTAGGATGGTCTTATCCTCGGGAAGTGGGCGGATGTCTCAGACTCTTCGCGGTCCGTTTGACGTCAGAATCGTACAGTAGCAAGGTTTCTCTTTTTTGGTGCCTGGTTTAGATTTTGTCCTAACCGCTGGTGATGTTGTCGTGGACCGTGTGGCCAGCGAGTTCCTGAGTGATTTGCTATCGCGTTATGTGCTAGCGACGCATGGCGCAAACGAAACGGATGCTCATGTCTCTGCGGCTCGCAGGGCGGGCACGCATGGCCAGAAGTCGCCGCGCATCGTTTGGGTTTCCTAAGGGATAGCATTGTTAATACGGAGAGTTTTGTAAATGTGATCCGGACCGTTCGTTAAGAAAGATTTGATACATGTTTGGAAAGATGTTTTATTGTATTTTGTGTCGGGTTTTTGTTGGAGGGATAGTTTGGATCGCTGAATGGAATGAATCGAGAATTTCGGTTATCGAGTGCCTCCTCTTGGGGGTCGTAGTAGAAATGGAATGCAATGGAATGCGATGATGTTTGAACTTGTTTGAACGTCTGATGATGGTTTTGAGCTGTTTTTGAATGTTTGTGGACATTTTCTGTATAATTTACTTGTTTTTGATTATTTTAATAAAGTCTTAATTTATCAGACATGAGTTTATATTTAATTTATACTTTATGTATATTGTATTTATATAATTTGAATACCAAATAATATTTTATTTTTATTTTTTACAAGTTATGTCTCAAATCCTGTTTCGACTGCAGCCATTGGTATATAGACACCTTTGGCGGGCAGGACTGGCGCTGGAGCTGGTGATGATGGGTACGTGGGAGTGAAGGGCAGCGTACCCTCGTTCATTTTACTCATAAAAACTGAAAAAAAATTAAAATTAAAAATTAATAAAAAAAGTAATATTTTAAATTAATTACCGATACAGAAAATTGTGATGATAATTAATAATCCTAATCCCGTCCATTGGGCCGTTCTGCCTTTAGTTGAGCATGTCTGAAAATTTTTTTTTTTAAATTTTAAAAAAAACATGAAAAATTAAAATATTAAATTTAAAAAAATATTTTTTACTACTTTCGGAGTCGATCCTGTTGTTAAGGTGACTTTCACCTCATCATCACCACTGGTTTCAGATGATTGAGCCTAAAAAAACAAAATTAAAAAATTAAAAAATTAAAAAATTAAAAAAATTAAGGAATATTGTTTGAAATAAAAGAAGTGAGTTTTGCATACTTGATTTGGGACTGTAAGGGTCTCCTCCTCCTCCTTCTCCTCTTCCTCCTTCTCCTCCTCCTCTTCCTTCCTCTCGCAAATATTCAGAACAGTTGAAGCAGTTGAACTTATCGTGTTTCAGTAACAATGAGAACAAAGAATATGCATAGTCTGGTGGTAAATTAGATAAATAAATTAATCCTAAAAAATGGATGAGGTTGAGAAAACCTGGAATAGGGATATGGGTTTGGAATCCTGCAGAAAATGTTTTTTGAATTTGAAATTAAAAAATAGATTTAAATTAAAATAAGAGGTGAATAAAAAAATATATATTTAAATTAAAATTTTTTATATATTTACTTTTTAAATCAGAAGTTTTACAAAAAAAAATGTTTGTGTAGAAATAATAGTCATGAGTCATGACCTGTAATAAAAATCAAATACATTTAGACTAAAAATTTTTTATTTTTATTTTTTAAATTAAAGGTAGATTTGAAAGTATAAAAAAGTTTTTACAGATTCAATGGTCAACAACATCACATAACCAGTTATAAAATCATCACAATCAGAATGGACAAATTTTAATATTTTATTAAGGTTTTTGTCTTCAAATATGATCCGCATCAGAGGACAGAATAGGAAAAAACGGTAATGTTTAATTAGAGGTTTGTCATCTTTTACCCAGCGACATATACGTCCACGACAAAAAACACATTCAACACTGTCTGAATCATCTAGAAAAATAAACCCTGCACGGGCTAGAGCATGAGGCGAGACATGTGAACAAGTCCAGTTTTTGAAAGTTGCGAGACGATCCAGAAAAGCGTACATCTTGGAGATACTAAAAAGATGAACTAATTCATTAACATCTGTAAAATTTATATACCATCGAGAACCTGACGTCCCCTCTAAGTAAATCAACCTATTCTCACCTCCATCCTCTCCACCCTCACCTTTCCTCCTCACCTCCCTCTTCACCACCATTCTCCCCCCTCTTTCCTGCTCACCTCCCTCCTCCTTTCTCCGCCCTTCTATTGTCCGACCATAGTGCCCTCTTCCTACTAACAGCGTATTCATGCGTGTAAGTCTGGTCAGTGGTTTTGCTTTTGTGGTGAAGTATGGAATGAACCGCCGATAATAGCTGGCGAACCCGAGGAATGCACGCACGTGTTTGATGTTGGCGAAATTTGTGAAACGCTGTATCGCCACGATATTCGATAACCCAGGAACTGGATTTCACAAGCCAGAAACTAGCTTTTTGAAAGGTAAATTTTAAGGCCTTTCCGAATTAGGCTTTGTAAAAACAAGTCAAAGTTTTTAATTAATGCAGTGATATCTTCGTGTCTTTGCCCAATGTTGTCAATGTACGGCTGTGTGCCCTCTATCGTGACAGACGCTGTCTATTATCTCCTGCATTACAAATGGTGAATTCGTCAGCCCCATGGGCATCTGCAGCAGTTCCTGCTGGCCAACAGGTGTCCAAAACGCGATTACTGACCGGTTCTGGTCTCGAATCCTAATGTTGTAGAATGCCTGCGCGATGTCTAATGTGTTGAAAAAAATGAGTGGGTTTCTGGTCAGTTCCTCCAATGTCTTGTCGATGGTCGGCATATGATAGATCTTTAAATCAAGTTTGGCATTAAGTGGGAGCAAGTCAATCACCACAAGCTTAGGCGTGGTCATGTTTGTCGGATTGTTGATGACGTAAAGTCGGAAGTTGTTGCACGAGCTCGAAAGATGGCAAATCTCGAGTTTTTTCCATTTCGCGACTGTTTCCGGATTTAGGACCTGCGGATTTGATCCTGGCCGAAAAATAAATTAGAAATATTTATATTAACATATTTAATAGACATTATAATTATTCATTACTTAAGATTTTGCCAGTTCACAATGTTAGTGAGGTAATAAACCATTTGACAGAAAACTAGATTGGTTATGTGTCATCCAATACTGACAACATGATAATGGACAATGATGAAGTTAATATTTAAAATAATGTTGAGGTATTTTAATAAAATTAAGTGTAAGCATTATTTGCAAACTACATCTTGTATTACAGGTTTTGCCATTAATTGAAGATGGTTTAAAAAAACTTTTGCAAAGATTTATCAAACAAGCTAACAAATCATCCAGAATGCCTGTTCAATTACTGTAGTAGTCGTTTGATCTGTTGCACTGTTGCGGTGTTGACCACTTGACTCCATTCCAACTTTTTTCTTGCATGAGCAAAAATTTTAGTGTTTTCTTTATGGTTTGTTCTCCTGATTGTCTGCATTTTTGTATTCATTGTTTTCCAGAAGAAATTCTGAAATCCAGCTGTAGTCCATGTTTGGCCTCTTACACTACCAAGTCTTGCTTGCCAAATTGTTTGGTAGCCGATGCCAACACAGTTTCATCAATGTTTTGTCAGCATCTGGCTCGGTAATCAGTTCGAGAATTTTTCTGTCTATTTTATTTTGAATATTATTCGATCTCAACACAGTTGAAAAAGGCATGGTCAAAGTCCTTTACAAGCCTGCACCTTACACAATGCTCAATGCATATTTTCTTTTCGTCGTCGTCCTCGATCGCAATCGCTGCCAGTCGCGGCTCTACGATCGTTCGCGGTTGAAAACCGAACAACACCTCCATCGGCGTTTTGCCGTGTTCCTGTTGGTTCGTGAATTTATCGCAACCTCAATTTGTTTCAAAAACTGCGCCCAGTCGCTGCCATCCTTCTTTACTGTGCAGCATGCCAGTATTGGAACCAACATGCGATTCATCCGCTCGATCTGCTTGTTGGCATGCGGGTTTTCCGTGGAGGGCAATATGTGCCCTACTCTCAGCTCTTCACACAGCTCAGTGAACAGTAGCTACATTCCGAAAGTCGCGTTTTAGTCGTTTTAACCGTTTCGTGTTCATCCGGATGACGTCACATCCGGAA
>JAQFXT010001339.1:0-18425 GCA_034683725.1 Strigamia crassipes | reverse complement strand
TGTTAAAAAATTTCGATATAACGAATTTTGATATTACGAATTATTCGTTATAAAGAACAAGTTTTTAAGAACTCTCTGATACCCAAAAGCACTTTTTATAACGAATTTTGAAAATTAATCGCACGACTCACTCGTTTACACGCTGTACCAGAAATAACATTTTATTTTAAAAAATAGTCCCGTAAACAATAAAATGCTTTTAAATTATTTTTTTTTAAACAGAATTAAGAAAACTGTATTATTCAAATGTAATTTCTAACAACTAATGCGTATTTTACCTATCGAACATGTAATAGCCGGACTGTCCCTTTAAAGCCGTAGGTCTTGGGGGAAGACGAAATAAAGTTGTGTTAGGGATGGTTTCTTTGTTTGACGTAAATTGACAGTGATGAAGTCGATTTGGCTGCGTGGGGGCACTCTGGCGTTGCTCGGACGTGAGTTTCTAGAGGCGAAGGGGCTGCGGAATAACCGTGGATTGAACAATCGCAAAATTCGGATCCTACAAATAATTGGTAATAACCGCGAAAATTTAAAATTAGACAATTAGAAAATGGTCAATTGATTAGTTGCGAGAATTTACCACTATACTTTGTTTCACACAACTTGCGAAAAACTCCCATTGGCTATTGACCTGTCCGCAGCCATTACATCATTGCTACGCATGCACAATTGAAAAATAGTGCAAAAATGCACATATTCGCCACAAGAAGACGCTGATCGACAATAGCGCCAATAGTGACTATTTTTAGAAGCAACCTTGACCGGTTAGCCCGGTTAGCCCGGTTGGAGTTCAGTTTTGGACTAAACTGCCATTTTTAAATTTGACTCTTCCTTATTGGTTGAGAATGATCACATGATCAAGTTATATGTATTCTTGAGCTTGTGATATGCCCAACCAATGGGAGTATTTCGCAAGTTGTGTGAAACAGAGTATAGCTTCGATAATGTTCCC
Source organism: Strigamia crassipes (assembly GCA_034683725.1). Taxonomy (NCBI): domain Eukaryota; kingdom Metazoa; phylum Arthropoda; class Chilopoda; order Geophilomorpha; family Linotaeniidae; genus Strigamia; species Strigamia crassipes. Next base: position 17,473 of record JAQFXT010001339.1, on the reverse strand, counting down.
CGGTGCTTTGACGACCAATGAGAACGACGTAAGAAAACGGCCATTGTTCGTCCGACCAATCCCGAAGCGCGTAACAAACCCATTCGCCTTTGGATCGGTGGCCGTAGGTGGCTGCATTCACCATTTCGATAACGCACGCTCGTCCTTTGCGCCATCTGTTGAGGGTTTTCACAACCAAAATACAAATGGCATTTTGATCGCATTCGAACTCTTCGTGGTCGTTTCTTCGATTTTCTATCGGTAAATTTTCTCATAAAATACACTTCGCGCTTGAGTAATTGTCAAATTTAGGTCAGCACGAATCTAATTATTTGACAATTACTCGGCGCGCTCGGTATATTACTACTGAGAATCTGAGATTGAACAATCGCGAACTTTAATCTTAGCATTTTTTCGGATTTATTTGTTTATTATTATTATTATACACATACGAAACATGTTTCAACCTGTTTATACTCGCTTTAATAAGGTGGGGGTTTCGGAACTAAGCAGTGACAGTTTATTTATATATTGTATGTGTGTGTGTATTTATGAAAGCTAAATCTGACAGGTAAATAGACTTTGTCATTGTCATGGCATGCAAAGATGATGTGGTCTGCAGTATGGAGATGTGGCGTGTTGGGTTAGCTACGCGTGAGTTTTAAACGCATTTGAAAAGTTTTTAATGCAGAAAATGCTAATTTTTTATGAAAGAGCTGTATTTGGGTACAAAAATGCTGTTTTTAAATGCAAAAATGCTGTTTTTAGATACAAAAATGCTGTTTTTAGATGCAAAAATGCTGTTTTTAGATACAAAAATGCTGTTTTTAGATACAAAAATGCTGTTTTTAAATGCAAAAATGCGGTTTTTAGATGCAAAAATGCTGTTTTTAAATGCAAAATGCTGTTTTTAAATGCAAAATGCTGTTTTTAGATGCAAAAATGCTGTTTTTAAATGCAAAATGCTTTTTTAAAATGCAAAATGCTGTTTTTAGATGCAAAAATGCTGTTTTTAAATGCAAAATGCTTTTTTTAAATGCAAAATGCTGTTTTTAGATGCAAAAATGCTGTTTTTAAATGCAAAATGCTGTTTTTAAATGCAAAATGCTGTTTTTAGATGCAAAAATGCCGTTTTTAAATGCAAAAATGCTTTTTTTTGTGCAGGAATTTGGTATAACGAACTAAAAAATGCAGATAGTGTGTGTTTTACGTACTAAATGCAGTTTTTTGGTGCATCAATGCTGTTTTTAAGTGCAAAAATGTTATTTTTATGTCTTAAAATGCTGGTTTTACGTGCAGGAGTATGCTATGTCGAAGTAAAAATGCAGAAAGTGTGTTTTCAAGTGCTAAAATGCAGTTTTAATGACAAAATTGCGATTTTTTGAACAGAGAAAAGCAGTTTTTATGGCAAAACTGCATTTTCAAAGCGGAAAATTACATTTTTTAAGTCAAATCTACCAAAACCAAATATGCTAGAGTGCATAATAGTACATCACACTAATTACCAGAAAGAAAAATTTATTAATTTCTATCACATTACAATTGTTCTATGACATTGTATTTGCCTATTTGACTAATTAGTCTCCTCGAATTCAATTTGAACCAATTTAAATCCATTTTGATGTCACGAGGTGACAGTATCATTGTTTCTTTCAAATAATGCAACGTGACGTCACTTCCGGTTTAAAAATAAAATGATTGTTCTTCTTTTTGCCATTTGAATTTTGATATTAAAAGGAAATGAGGAATGCATGTTTTCTACTTTTATGTAACAAGCAAAAAAAAGTAATAAACGAAATGAAATGAAAAATGTAAAAAAAAAAAAAAAAAAAAAAAAAAATGAAAATGAAAATGAAATGAAATAAAAATGAAATAAAAAAAAATAAGTTGATATTAAGTTTGAAAAATTACAATGAGTCGTTTTTTTGACAGATTTAAATAGATTAGCGCGTTTTGTGTGGTATAAATCAGTTGGTTGCACTAATGAGTTTGATAACTGGCTGTTGGTGTTTGTTGTTTGTTATTAATGGGATTAAAGCGGTGTTTTATAAAGGAATAAAAAGGGAAAGAGGAAATTTGGAGGTGATATAGTGGGGGAGAGATCGTAATTTGGTTTGTTGGAACTGGTTTTTAGGTTTTGGGTTCATTAATGAGTCTGGGAAATGGTCAAGCCTTTTTTGAAATATTTAATTTTTTTTGGAAAATTGATTAATGTGTTGGAAGTAAGAGTGTAGGTAGTGAAAAAATGCAATTTTGAAGTAAGAATGCGGTAGTTGTGGTTAAAATGCACTGTTTGTGTGTAAAAATTCACTAATTATGGTAAGAATGCACTAATTATGTGTAAAATTGCATATTTGTGCGGTAATACTTTCATGTGTAAAATTACACTTTGTGGGTAAAATATTGCACTATTTATGTGTAAAAGAGCACTATTTATGTGTAAAAAAGCACTATTTATGTGTAAAAGTGCACTACTTGTGTGTAAAATATCATTTTTGTGTGGAAATACCCTTTTGTGTGTGGAAATACACTTTCATGTGTAAAAATTCACTTTCATGTGTAAAAATATACTTTCATGTGTAAAAATACACTTTTATGTGTAAAAATACCCTTTTGTGTGTGGAAATACACTTTCATGTGTAAAAATACACTTTCATGTGTAAAAATACACTTTCATGTGTAAAAATATACTTTCATGTGTAAAAATACACTTTCATGTGTAAAAATACACTTTTATGTGTAAAAATATACTTTCGTGTCTAAAAATACACTTTTATGTGTAAAAATAGACTTTCATGTGTAAAAATACACTTTCACGTGTAAAAATACACTATTTATGTGTAAAAATACACTTTTATGTGTATAAATATACTTTCGTGTCTAAAAATACACTTTCATGTGTAAAAATACACTTTCATGTGTAAAAATACACTTTCATGTGTAAAAATACACTATTTATGTGTAAAATTGCATTTTTTATGCAGTAAAAAAAATATTCGTGTGTAAAAGTACACTCTTGTGTGTAACGACACACTTTCATGTGTAAATATGCACTATTTATGTGTAAATTTGCATGTGTAAAAGTATACTATCATGTGTAATGATACACTTTCATGTGTATGTATGCAGGTGTTATGTGTAAAAACGCACTATTTATGCGTAAAAACGCACTATTTATGCGTAAAAACGCACTATATGTGTAAAAACCCATTATTTATGTGCACAATTGCAGTTTATGTGTGGTAAAAAATTATTCATCTGTAAAAGTGCACTATCACGTGTAACGACACACTTTTATGTGTAAATATGCACATTTTATGTGTAAAAATACACTTTCACGTGTAAAAATACACATTCCTGTGTAAAAATGCACTAATTGCCTGTAAAAATGCACTAATTGCCTGTAAAAATGCACTAATTACTTGTAAAAATGCACTAATTACCTGTAAAAATGCACTAATTACCTGTAAAAATGCACTAACTGTGTGTAAAAATCCACATTACACGTGTAAAAACCTTTTTAAAAAAAAAAAAATTAGTTTTTATGTTTGAGAACACATTTTTCAAGTGTGAAAATGCATTTTTTTAAGTGTGGAAAACCCATTTTTTCCACGCAAAAAAGCATTTTTGTTTACAGCCATCACATGCAGTTTTCAATACGTTCGCTTGAAAGTCGCACTCTTTAACTCCCAGTAAACATTTTCCCCTTTAATAATTAAAATTTCCTTAACATTTGATGCAACATTTACATATTTTTCTTCTAAACCCTCAAAAGTAATAAAGTTTAAAAAAAAAAATAAAAAACTAGATCAATGAACGGACTAAAAGTTTCTTTTATTTTCTTCCAGCAAAGACAATAGCCGTCATTTCCCACATCGCAAATCGTTCCGAGAACAATTGTAACAAAAGGAAATAAAACAAACACAACCATTAAACTCTATACTCTCTTTTCCTCACCTAAACACGTAATAAAATCACTAAGTCAAACCTAAAAATCCAAAATGGCCGCTTTTAACTTTCTTTTACTCACCCTAACACATATAATTACAAATTCCAACCTTAAAAAAAAACCCAAAAAAATTTTTTGCTTAAAAAATAAAATTTTTAAAAAATTGAAAAAAAACTCAATAATTTTAAAAATCCAAAATGGCCGAGTTTTACTCATTTTTATCCACCTTAACACACATAATAACAAATTCCAATGTAAAAAAAAAAAACTTAAAAAATTAATTGCTCCAAAAAATTTTTTTTTGAATTGTAAAAACCAAAAAAAAAATCCAAAAAATTTAAAAAATCCAAAATGGCCGCCGTTTACTCATTTTTACTTACCCTACACATAATTTTACAAATTACAACCTCAAAAAAACCTCAAAAAAAATTTATTTCTCAAAAGAATTTTTTTTAAATTGTAAAAATCCAAAAAAAAAATCCCAAAAAATTCAAAAAATTCAAAAAATCCAAAATGGCTTTCTTTTACTCAGTTTTTCTCGCCCTAAAACATATAATTACAAATTCCAACCTCAAAAACCCTCAAAATTTTTACCTTCTAAAAGATATTTTTTAACATCGATAAAACCCCAAAATATCCAAAATGGCTGTCGTTTACTCAATTTTACTCACCCTAATCCATAACATTACAAATTTCAACCTCAGAAAACCCCCAAAAATATTTATCTCCCAAAAAAAAATTTTTAAAAGTCGAAAAAAAAAAAAAAAAAAAATCTAAAAAATCCAAAATGGCCGCCTTTTACTCATTGTAACTCACCCTAACACATAAAATTACAAATTACAACCTAAAAAAAAAATAACCCAAAAAAAAAATTTATTTTTTAAAAAAAACATTTTAAAATCAAAAATACCCCAAAAAAATCCAAAAAAAAATCCAAAATGGCCACCTTTTACTCATTGTAACTCACCCTACCACATAAAATTAAAATTACAACCTAAAAAAAAAAAAACCCAAAAAAATTTATTTACCAAAAAAAAAATACTCAAAATAAATCCAAAAAATCCAAAAAATCCAAAATGGCCGCCTTTTAGTTTTTTTCACCCATTCCAGCATTTAATGCCAGAGTCAACTAACCCAAACTAACCAACCGGAACGAACAATTTTATTTTTCTTCTCTGAATCTGATAAATATTTCGCCTCCAGCAATGGGGCGTCGAACAAAAAAAAAAGTATAATAATTCTCCCAACAAAACTTTCCTTAAAAATGACTACTGCGCATGTCACGTCTCGCGTGTTATAAGATGCTCACTATAGTGGGGTGCTAGTCCTTAACTTACGATGTATCACATGGCCAGGAGGGTCGCACAGTCTGAGGGTCAGCTAAAGAGCACTTAATTTCTCCAGGAAAAAAAACCACAAAAGATTCGACATTTTTTGCTGCAAAACTGAACGGACAAAAGCGAAACATTTTTAACGTTTTTGGTGGGATTAGTTCTCCGCTTATCTCGGTTGCCATAGCAAAATGAGCGTTTCCCGCAAGCTTTTGTTTTTGTTTGTGTTTTGGGCCTCCGAGTTGGGACGCGAAGGTAAGTGAATTTTGGAATCTTGGAATTTTGGAATTTTGGAATTTTTGGATTTTTTGGATTTTGGAATTTTTGGATTTTTTGGATTTTTTGGATTTTGAAAATTTGGGATTTTTGGAATTTTGGAATTTTGGGATTTTTGGGATTTTTTGGATTTTTAAATTTTGGCATTTTGGAATGTTGGAATTTTTGAATTTTGGGATTTTGGGATTTTGGATTTTGGGATTTTTGAATTTTTGGATTTTGAATCTTTTGAATTTTTGGATTTTTTAGAATTTTTGAATTTTTTGAATTTTTGGATTTTTTAGAATTTTTTGAATTTTTGGATTTTTTTAAATTTTTTGAATTTTTTTTTAGGGGGGTTGGGGGTGGGGGAGTTGGGTTATTGAATGTGGTTTGTGGGTTTTTGGTTTTTTTTTTTTTTTTTTGTTTTGGGTGAGTTAGGGGTTTGCGGTGGATTGGGTTGGGTTGGGTGGAATTTATGTTGTGTTGGTTTGATGAGATTATTGGAATTTATGTTTATTAGTTTAGCATTATTTAGTAAACGTAGATAAATTTGTTAGTAGCGGTCCCACAAGGTGTGTGTTTGGTAATCTGAACATCGATATTTTAAATGTGTGCAATTAGCATTTTTGAGTTTTTAAATTAGAATAAAGTATGGAAGGGGAATTTAAGTTTTTAGGTTGGAAGTGAAGTTTTGCATTTAAAACAGCACATTTGACATGTTGAATTCGCATATTTAGGGAGCATGGATGCATATTTAAGAGCATAAATGCATACTTACAAGCATAAATGCATACTTATAAGCATAAATGCATATTTAGAGAAGCATAAATGCATACTTATAAGCATAAATGCATATTTATAAGCAGAAATGCATATTTATAAGCAGAAATGCATATTTATAAGCAGAAATGCATACTTATAAGCATAAATGCATACTTATAAGCATAAATGCATACTTATAAGCATAAATGCATATTTATAAGCAGAAATGCATATTTATAAGCATAAATGCAAATTTAGGAGCCAAAATGCAAATTTAGGAGCCAAAATGCATATTTAGGAGCCTAAATGCATATTTAGGAGCCTAAATGCATATTTAGGAGCCTAAATGCATATTTAGGAGAATAAATGCATATTTAGGAGAATAAATGCATATTTAGGAACAAAAATGAAAATTTAGTGGCAAACATGCATATTTAAAGACATAAATAGACGATTAGGAGCATAAATGTAAATTTAGGAGCCAAAATGCATATTTAGAAGCCAAAATGCACATTTAGGAACATAAAGGCACATTTAGGAGCCAAAATGCATATGTATGAGCATAAATGCATATTTAGGAGCATAAATGCATATTTAGGAGCCAAAATGCACATTTAGGAGCATAAAGGCACATTTAGGATCATAAATACACACTAGGGAGCACAAATCGACTTTGTGTATAAAAACAACACATTTAAACTTAAGAAATCTATCCTGAGAAATTCTTAAATACCTAATAACCTACTTCAGTGCTGAATAATTAAATCTATTCTAAACACACAATTAAATTCTCACTTCATGCGTCAATCATTCGCAACAACTCACACAGAACCAAGTACGTTATGAAAGATCCACATCAACCATTTCTCACAATCTGACGCCCATCTACGCAATTGAAAGTGAAACATTTCCTTTAATATCAATAACCTCCTCCCATTGTTGCATAAAATTACAAACAAACAAAAAAACTAAAAGAATTAAGAAAACGATCTTTAAACCATTAAAGAAGATAATTAAGGTCAAACATTTTGTTCCGCAACAATAAATATCTCCAATTTAAATCCACTTTTCCTCTTAACTTAATCTTTTCTCTCGCAAAACTCGTGAAATTAAATCTGATTTGTCTTCATTTCGAATGACTAATGCACAAAAAGTTTCTTAATTAACAACCCTAAGCTAAATGTCAAGTGTTGTTTCCGTTTAATATTCATTTTCACGCTGAAAGAAATGGGTGGGTGTGGAAAAACGAATAAGAAAACGAAGATTTCACTTCCTGTTCTCGTTACGAGACAATATAGTTCCGCCTCAAAGACGATCGCCTTTTATTAAAACCCCACTGACTGAGACCGAAATCTGTTCCTTAAATAACAAAACAAGTTGTTTGAATCACAGGGAACTAATTTTATGAATAAATAAAACGTTTTTTAAGGTCATTTCCCTGTTTTAATGCGGATATTGGACGCATTAGCAGCGCCACTGGTGAATAAAAAGATAAACTCATGATCGCCTTTTATTAAAACCCCATTGACTAAGACCGAAATCTATTCCTAAAATAACAAAAAAAAATTGTTTGAATCACAGGGAATTAATTTTATGAATAAATAAAACGTTTTTTAAGGTCATTTCCCTGTTTTAATGCAGATATTGGACGCACTAGGTGAATAAAAAAGAAAAATTCATTGCATTAAGTCAAAGACGATCGCCTTTTATTAAAACCTCACTGACTGAGACCGAAATCTATTCCAAACATTACAAAACAAGTTGTTTGAATGTCAGAGAACCAATTTATGAATAACTAAAACGTTTTTTAAGGTCATTTCCCTGTTTTAATGGAGATATTGGACAAAGTAGCAGCGCCACTGGTGAATAGAAGGACAAACTTAAGTCACAGACAATGCAATACACTGACCTTGAGTGAATAGCATGAAATAAGATAGAAAAATAAATTTCATGATATGGTACACACTTAAATAAGATAATAATCTCAATTTGGGGTAGTTTATCTGTGATTACCATCATTATCTGATTAGTGTAATGTCTTTTTATGAATTTTTTTTGATTTTTATATTTTTTAATTTTTGTTTTGCTAGGTGATGCTGTCAGGTGTTATGTGTGTAATTCCAGGCATGATCCATCATGTGGTGATCCATTTTTCCCAGTAAATGTTCCAATGGTTAATTGTGATGCAAGACTGTTTGCACAGTTCACTAGATCAAATATGTGCAAGAAGGAAACGAAAAGAAGTGAGTGCAGTTTTTAACACCAGTTGGCGCTTTTGGGCGCCATCTTTCGTGTTTGTCTTTCTTCTTTTGTGTGTTTGTGCTATTTTTCACGCGTTGTTAACATTTATTTCTGTGTTTTTAGTTGGGGACGGGACTTATCACGTTGTGAGGGATTGCGCCATGCAGGATTTCAATCAGGTCGAGGGTCAAATGTGCATGACAACGCCGTCTGGGGAGTTCAATTGCCGTTGTTTTGGGGATGCGTGTAATGGCGGAAATAATGCCAAACACCTGCCAGTTATGACTCAGTTTGTTGTGGCCAGTGCGGTGGTCATTTTGGTTAATTATTTGTAATATTTCAGTTTAAAAAAATATTGATTTTTTTTGTTTTTTTTGTGATTTTGTATATTTTTTTATGCAGGAATAATTTTTATTGATGATAATTGAGTGTATGTACATTGAAATGTCTAATAAAAATGTCAAATAAAAATGTCAAATGAAATGATTTTTTTTCTTTTTTTTTTTTTTTTTTTGTATAAAAATATAAAAATCAACGGAAAAGCTTTTAATATTAAAATAGAACAAAGAGGCATTAATTTTTTTCTATTTTCCAAATTAAAATCTTCATTAATTATACAAATAAAAGCAGAACAAACATGAAGTTTTTGAATTTCCAGACACAATTCAACAAATTTGTGACAGAAATTAATGAAAAATGATCAATATAAATTGAATTTTTGCATATTTATATAGAAATACATGGGAAAATATTGGAAAAATTAAACACCAATCAGTTTAAACTGTGTAGTTTCATTAATCTTACAAATAAAATCAAAACAAACATCAAGTTTTTGAATTTCCAGACACAATTCAGCAAATTTGTGCCATAAATTAATAAAATTAATAAAAAATAATAAAATAAAGACCAAAATACATCAAATTTGTACATATTTATGTAGAAATACATAAAAATATACTAAAAAAAAATTGAATTTTAATCAGTTTAAACTGTAGTTTCAAAACATGATGTTTTTGAATTTCCAGACACAATTGACCAAATTTGTGCCACAAATTAATAAAATTAATATAAAAAAATACTAAAATACATCAAATTTGTACATATTTATATAGAAATACATGAAAATATACTAAAATAAATTAAATTTTAATCAATTTAAACTGTGTAGTTTCAAAACAAGATGTTTTTGAAATTCCAGACACAATTTGTGCCACAAATTAATAAAATTAATTTTAAAAACTGTCAACATAAATTAAATTTTTGAATATTTATAAACAAATACACTGGAATACAGTGGTAAAATTGAATACTAATTGGTTCAACCATGTAGTACTAATTAAAATGAAAACAAACATGGCCATGAATTGATTGTGTTAGTCATCTGACTTAATGTGATTGCAAATCCGATTAAAATAAACGTAATGCACGGAATTCCGTTAAGTTATTAGTAAGGTTATGTGTGGAAACGTGGAAACTGGAAGTTGGTAAGAAAAAAAGGAATTATGCAACGTCCCAAACAAGTGCTCAAGGCAGTTTTTAACTCGTTTGTAGTTGTTGTGGCGTCACGCAAGGTGGAGCCTGAGCTTTTATACCAGCTTGTTGTCAGTTTGCAGCAGTATAGTAAGTTTGCTTCACTATAATATTCAATAACTGAACCTCCTGCGTCTGCAAAATGTCATTAACTGCCTACATCTTGTGTTTTTCTTTTTATATCACCACTTTTCTACATCTCAGTAAGTTGAAATTTATTTTATTTTTTTTTTAAATTTTTTTTTTGGGATTTTGAAGTTAGAAAATTATGAAATTGTATTTTTGTTGATGGTGATTAATATTTTTTTAAATTTTATTTTGGTGTTTTGTTTTGATTTTTTGAGGTTTTTTTTTGTTTTTTTTTTTTGAATTTTTTTTTGGTTGTGTTTTGAAGACGTTAAATACAAAAAGGCGTTTCCTCAGTTCGGTTAAAATTAAAAATGGCTGAACTTTTGCGCAGGTGTAAATCCAGGAGACCCAAACTGGATTTTTCTAACGACTTTTTGCAAAATGGGTTCATTGAATCCATCGAAAACAAGGAAAAAAATAGTTCAAAATTTAATTAATTGTTTATTTTGCGTAAAAAAACAACATAAAACGAGGGGAACTTGTAATAAAACACTAAAAACGATTAAAATTTAATATAAAACAAGAGGAATCCATCGAAAACAACAAAAAAAACACAAAAATAAACAATTCAAAACTCATTTAACCGTTTATTTTACATATAAAACAATTTAAAACGATTAAAACTTGTAATAAAACACTAAAAACAATTAAAACTTAACATAAAACACTTAAAACAAGAAAAAAAACGAAGTAAACACTCGAAATAAACAATTCAAAACTCATTTAACCGTTTATTTTACATATAAAACAATTTAAAACGACTAAAACTTCTAATAAAACACTAAAATCAATTAAAACTTAATATAAAACACTTAAAACAAGAAAAAAAACGAAGTAAACACTCGAAATAAACAATTCAAAACTCATTTAACCGTTTGTTTTACATAAAAAACAATTTAAAACGACTAAAACTTCTAATAAAACACTAAAAAACATTAAAACTCAACATAAAACACTCGAAACAAGAGTAAAACAAAGTATAAACACTCGAAACAACACCAGGAAAGAAAACTAGGTTATGGCGCTGCAACCCTGCAACCTTCAAGTCAGGTCACGAAAAGACGAAAATAAATTACAAAAAAAAAATATATATACATTTAAATGTTCTATTTAATTTAATTTAATTTTATATAAATTAATTTAATTATTTTTTATTTTTATTTGATTTCTAGGCGATGGAATCCGTTGTTATCGATGCGACAGTCGTTACGTGCGGGGATGCGGAGATCCGTTCGATTATACAATGATGGCGGGTCAATCCGTCGATTGTGACTTCGGGTCAAATCAGGGCCAGTTTGGGCAGCCGGGATTCGGGGGCCAGCAAGGCCAACCGGGCCAATTCGGCAACCAGGGATTTCCGGGCCAGCAGGGCCAGCAGGGCCAGTTTGGGAACCAATTTGGTGGACCCGGTCAATTTGCGCGGGCGACCACTTGTTCGAAAAACACACATAAAAGTAAAATAAATTTTTTTTTTTTAAAATTGGATTTGTGCATTATTGCATAAAATTAGGTTTAATTTTGTGTTATTTTTTTTTTTTGTAATTTTCCTCATCGTGTACTGTTGTAAGTATACAGGAAAGATTTGTTTGGCCTTGATGCGGTGACGTCATCGCTATTGCTCGATGTGTTTTGCCCTTTATTTCATGAAATATATGTAATCAGCGTAATTTAATCAAGTTTAAGATCAAGTTTGGTTGAAATTTGTTAACATGCGATCTAGTTTTGACCTTAAAAAGTTAGCTTTTACTTTTTTACCGTGGTTTTACACATTTTTTTCCGTGGTTTACACTTTTTTTTGTAGTTTTACGTTTTTTTTTTAAGTTTTAAATCTTTTTCTTCCTAGTTTTACACCTTTTTTTCTAGTTTTACATTCTTTTTTGTAATTTAAATTTTTTTTTTTTTTAGTTTTACACTTTTTTTTGTAGTTTTACATCCTTTTTTGTAGTTTTACACCCTTTTTTGTAGTTTTACACTCTTTTTTGTAGTTGTACACTTTTTTTTTGTAGTTTTGCACCCTTATTTTTAGTTTTACACTTTTTTTTGTTGTTTTACATCTTTTATTTACTAGTTTTACACCTTTCTTTGATAATTTTACATCTTTTTGTTGTTTTACATCTTTTTGTTGTTTTACATCTTTTATTTACTAGTATTACACCATTTTGATAGTTTTACACATTTTTAAGTAATTTACACCCTTTTTTGTAGTTTTACACTTTTTTTTTTGAAGTTTTACATCATTTATTGTAGTTTTACATCTTTTTTGTAGTTTTACATATTTTTTTGATAGCTTTACACCTTTTTTTTGAAGTTTTACATCTTTTATTGTAGTTTTACATCTTTTTTGTAGTTTTACATTTTTTTTTGATAGTTTTACACCTTTTTTTTATTTATAGTTTTACACTTTGTTATGTAATGCATTTTAACATTTTATTCAAATTTCTATTCTACATTACAACATTTATTGATATTAAGATTGGTTTTTCTAGACGGTGACACGTGGATAGTGACTCGCGACTGTGGAATAGGAACTGGCAGTTTATACGGATCCAGCTCTTCATCAAACGAACCCTGTGTCTCACAAGGCGGCGGCTACTCCTGCAGTTGCTATGGCGACAACTGCAATGGCGCTAACAAGGGCAGCGCCGTGTCATGGCTGACCTTGGCTCTAATGGCGGCTCTAACCTTCATTTTCTCGCGATAAAACATCAAAACAAACGTGTTTTACACCCAAAAAATCTCTAAAAACACGAATTTGACCGAAATATTTGTTGTTTTTCAACAAAAACACAAAAAAATTATAATTTTTTTAAATTTCTCGAATATAAACGATTTAATTTTGTAAAAATATAAGACATATATTATTATACACGTACATACCATCAAAATGTTTTATTTTGTATTTACATTGTCAAAATTGTACAATATACGAGACGGATCAAATAATTTCATCTATTTTTCACTCTGTATTTGATTTTTGTCAAATAAAATAAAGAAATTTCATAATCATGTTTGTTTGTGTGTGTTTAATTTATTTTTATTGTTTTTGTTATGTGGGATATTGATACGTCATTGTTGGGAAGACAATTGGTAATTATAAAAGTCAGTCAAGCAGCGATCAATTTTTATATTCGAAATGGTTTTCTGGGATTTTATTTGTGTAATAAAGTTGGTAGATGATGATTAAGAAGGGAAAGTGAGTGATGTCAGAAGTGGTGTTTGATTTATTTGCATTGGAAATAAATATGGAAATTTGTTTGTTTCGGGTTTTAATTGAGGAAGCAAGCAAATATGTACGATTTGTGTTGGTTTTTGTTGGTTTTTGTTGGTTTTTTTGTTGGTTTTTGTTGGTTTTTGTCGTTTTTTGTCGTTTTTTGTTGAATTTTGTTGTTTTTTGTTGGTTTTTGATGGTTTTTGTTGTTTTTTGTTGGTTTTGATGGTTTTTGTTGTTTTTTGTTGGTTTTTGCTGATTTTTGTTGTTTTTTGTTGGTTTTTTAAATTGTTTTTTATTGATTTTTGTTAGTTTTGTAGAAATAAAATACATTACTCTGTATTATTTTTAACTAACAAAAACCACCAAAAAAGTTATAAACCAACGAAAACCAACAAAAACCAACAAAAAACGACCAAAACCAACAAAATTTTAGCCAAAACCAATAAAAAAACGACCAAAACCAACAAAATTTTAGCCAAAACCAACAAAAAAACGACCAAAACCAACAAAATTTTAGCCAAAACCAACAAAAATTAACAAAAATAAACCAACAACAATACATTTTCTTAATAACCAACCAAAAAAACATCAGAAAACAACAAAAAACGACAAAACCAACGTAAAACGACCAAAACCAACAAAATATAAACCAAAACCAACAAAATTTGAACTTAAACCAACAAAATTTAAACTAAAACAATCAAAAAAAAAAAAAATCTCCAACAAAAACTAATAAAAATTAACAAAAGAAGATCAAAACCAACAAAATATAACTGAAACTAACAAAATCTGAACAAAAAATTCCTGATTTACTCAAATACTCGTTTACATCACCCCAACCAGACACCAATTCAACACAACTGTCTACTTCAACACACCAAAATTGCATCATTTTAATTGTCCCAAGAAACAATAAGGAAAAATCCTTGTAAAATTGACAAATAGACAAATTAATAAATTACAAACAGAAATCAAGCGAGGATTTTCAACGATATATAAACCAACATCCCCAAACCCAAACACCAAAACTGACAAACATTTCTCGCAGAACATTCAAACGCCGCCATGTTGAAAATCTTTGCTGGTTTAGCACTCGCGTTACTGTTGTGCCACTACGGTGACGATTATTTAATATATCAGACAATTTATTAGAATATTTCGAATTTATTTTTGTATTTTTTCGTAGGTGATGCCATCAAATGCATTGTGTGTAACTCCGAAACTGATCCCGCTTGCGCGACTCCCGAAAAACTAATGGATGCATTTCCGCTGACGGATTGCAGCGTAACGAAACCCGGCGCTGATTTGTGTGTAACCTCAACTAATGTAACTGGTAAGTGATGTAACAGTTGGAATTGATTATTGAGAGTTTAATTTGTATTTTATTTTATTTTTTAGATGATAAAACAGTTGTTAATCGAGATTGTGCAAGTTTAGCTGAAGACATGCAAGGGATTGAGTACGAGACGTGCATTATGGTAAATAAGGATAAAATCTGTAATTGTGTGACGGATGGTTGTAATAAACATTAAGAATAGTGACTGGGATGTGATTAAGTCAGGGTTTGGTGTTGGAGAATTAAAATTTGTTGTTTTGGGTGCAAAAATGTAGTTAAACTGTCGGAATTTGTTGTTGGAAAATCAAAAATTTTTGTTTTTTGGTGTGAAAATGTAATAAAATCATTGAAATTTGTTGTTAAAAAAATTAAAATTTGTTGTTTTAGCTTTAAAGTGTAATAAGACAGTCAGATTTTGTTGTTGAGAAATTAGAAATTGTTTTTTTTAGTGTAAAAACATAATAAAATAGTCAGATTTTGTTGTTGAAGAATTAAAATTTGTTGTTTTTAGTGTCAAAACTTAACAAAATCGTCAGAATTTGTGGTTTTTGACATGAAAATGTAATTAAACAGTCAAAATTTGCTGTTTTTGATGTGAAAATGTAATAAAACAATCAAAATTTCTTCTTAAAAAATTAAAATTTGTTGTTGTTAGCTTAAAACAGTCAAAATTTGTTGCTTTTAGTGTCAAAACGTAATAAAACAGTCAGAATTTGTTGCTTTTATTGTCAAAACGTAATAAAATAGTCAGAAATTGTTGCTTTTAGTGTCAAAACGTAATGAAATAGTCAGAATTTGCCGTTTAAAAATTAAAAATTATTGTTTGTAGCGCAAAAATGTAATAAAACAGTCAGAATTTGCTTTTAAAAACTAAAATTCTGCTGTTTTTAGTGTCAAAACTTAATAAAACATTAAGAATTTACTAAAAAAAAAAATTAAATTTTGCTGTTTTTATCTTAAAAACGTAACAAAATCCATCAAAAACCCAAATTCAAACATTTGTTGGTCTTTATTAAAAAAAAAAAAAAAAAAAAAAAAATTTCTTTGACAATTTAAACAAAAACAAAATCAAATCTGAAATTAATGATTTCCCAGTACCAGCTAAAGGAAATGAAAAATTTGTCATGCACCAGCTAAAACATTCATTTCATAAGAAAAATTAAGTAATCTTAAAAAAACCACTCCAAAACATTCATTAAGTCACATTTTGACTCATCTTTTATTGCATAATAAAAAAGCCAACACAAAATAACACAAAATATTTATTAGCATAACAAAACAATCAAAATTAATCTCCTGTTGTTGTTTCCTGTCCTGTCATCCACCTGTGCTCTCACCGTGTCTATAAACTCGCCCCTGACTGATCGCTTAACCACTCCATGCAACCCGCCGCCATTATGCGGGGCGCAGTCGAAACGATCCGGTCTGTTTTGCAAGTTGTAACAAGATCCACATAGGATTAAATTAACACGAAATATTATGCGATTTCATTTACTACGTTTGTCCACACCTATTCTAATATTATATTACTTAATACCAGGTAAGAATGATGAATAAATTCGAAAAATCGAGCATAAACGGCCATTTTTGGTGTTTTTTTTTTAATCGTTTTATTTCAGCTTTCGGTATAAAATGCTATAAATGTCGGTCGGGATACGACGGCGAGTGTTATAATCCCGTGGACAACAATATACAGTTGATAGATTGTAGTTTACGCGAACCGGCGTCGCATTTTTGCAAGAAAATGATCATTTACAGTAAGTTTTTCGAGAGGGCCGACAATTGGTGTAAATCTTGTGGATGGCTGGCTAAATTTCATATAAATCTTTGATAAATCTCTAAGTCTTTGAATCTTTAAATCAGACATCAAATCTCTAAAGTACACATCAAAATCTCTAAATTACACATCAAAATCTCTAAATTACACATCAAAATCTCTAAATTACACAATAAATCTCTGAATTACACATTAAATCTTTAAATTACACAATAAATCTCTAAATTACACAATAAATCTCTGAATCACACATTAAATCTTTAAATTACTTATGTCTGTCCAAATTTGATTTTCTGTTTTAAATAGGAAATTTTAAACTTTGTTGTTTGTGTTCAAAATAAATCCATAAATTTTAAAATAAATATATAAAACTCAAACAAATCCATAAATTTTAAAATAAATCCATAAATCTCAAAACAAATCCACAAATCTTAAATAAATCCACAAATTTTAAAACAATTTTACAATCTGAAAATAAATTTATAAATTTTTATAAATCTCAAAATAAATCCATAAATCTTTACAAATCTCAAAATAAATCCATAAATCTTTACAAATCTCAAAATAAATCCATAAATCTTTACAAATCTCAAAATAAATCCATAAATCTTTATAAATTTTAAAATAAATCTATAAATTTTAAAATAAATCTATAAATCTCGAAAATAAATTCAGATAGCTTTACAAATCTCGAAATAAATTCATAAAGCTTTACAAATCTCAAAATAAATTCATAAAGCTTTACAAATTTCAAAATAAATTCATGAAGGTCAAAATAAATCCATAAAGCTTTACAAATCTCAAAATAAATTCATGAAGGTCAAAATAAATCCATAAATCTTTACAAATCTCAAAATAAATCTCAAAATTTTTACAAATCTCAAAATAAATCCATAAATTTTTACAAATCTCAAAATAAATCTATAAATTTTTACAAATCTCAAAATAAATCCATAAATCTTTACAAATC